>JAKTRM010000013.1:0-180238 GCA_030579635.1 Wickerhamiella australiensis | reverse complement strand
GGGTCGCTCACTCTACACAAAACCCTAGTCAGCAAATGCTAGGAAGTGGGCCCCCTGTGGTGGGTCCCAATAAATACGCTTACTCAATACCCATGTTCACGTGACGCCAGCGACGAATGAAGCTTCTGAGGGATAACATAATAGACGTCCATCGAGAGTGCTGGGGCCGAGTGCGTTACATCTTCCGTGCGACTTCGTGGCCCAGCTGGTTAAGGCGTCCGACTGTTAATCGGGAGATCGGGAGTTCGAGCCTCCCCGAGGTCGATTGTTTTTGCGTATGGTCTTTTTCAGGAGAGATTTGACTGCGAGCTGAGACTCGCCTAATTTTTAAATAGCTACGTAGAAGCGCGTTAGGTGCGCACAGGTCGAATTGACCTGAATTTAAACTATACAAAAACAAAAAAAAACTTCAAACTTTTTTGTACACAGTAAAAATATTATTTAGTAATTACCTGGGTTTCCTGGAACGCTTTCGCCCGTACTTCGTTGACTTTTGTTGGAACCAGGTTAGGGTCTATCCCAGGATCTGGTATATGTAGCTATGTTGAATATGTAATAAATCATCTGGATTCCAAGTTCTCGGTTCTGTAGACTGTGTGTGATTACCCTAGTCCACCTTCTAACAACTTTCATCTCTGCCTTCCAAACAGGCTAGGGTCTATTCCGCTACCTGTACATGTAGCTGTTTTTTTTCCCATATTTTTAGCTGTGCGGGATACGTGATAAATTTATCTGGTTCTCAATATCGGTTCAGTAGATTCTTGTTGTACTCTTTCATCTACCCATCCAATAACCTAATGGTGTATACAGCTGCTTTGAGGGAGTCATTATTTTCCCTGGTTCTCAATTTCGAATTGTTAGATGTCGTAGCTAAATATATCCATTAAGTAAATGAAGCTCTAAAGCCCTTCTCTACGTTCTTTCTGAGCAGCGGATGCAGGTTTGCCGTTCTTTATATCTTCAGCAGCTAATCTATCTGCTTCCACTCTCAATGGAATATACTCCAGTGCTTCTTGTGCCTTATCTTTAGGAACCACAACGACACCATTCTCATCGGCAACAACGATATCTCCGGGGTTGACAATTTGGTTGTTTCCAACATTGAGTGGCCTGTTCACTGCTACGACTTTAGCCATTTTATTCGGGGCGCAGACACCCACATCGTAGCTGAAAACGGGAAAGTCGAGAGCTCTCTGCTCCACAAGATCACGAATTGATCCCAAGACTACAGCGCCCTTAGCTTTCAAGTGCTTTGCGCGGGTACTCATCAAGCCGCCATAAAGCGAATTGAAGAGTTTGGTATAAGGAGCACAAGGAAGTTGTGAATCCTCGCTAGTAGCAATAAGAATAACCGCACCTTCAGGCACAGAGTCGATATAATGGCCTCTTACCTGTTCACGAGGGTCATTTTTGGGTGCGTACTCGACAGTATAGGCTGGTCCAGAAATGGTACTGAGAGGGCCCGAGCGTTGACGTACAAAGGGAATTGCTGCACCACTATTGATTCCGGCTCTCACCATTGCATCGGCGGCATCGCATGCAGTATACTTCTCAAACGACGTTTGAGCAACCTTAGAGAGGTGGCGCATGAGAAGAGGCGACTGTCCTGTCCTGCACAAAGCTTAAATAAAAAAAATTGTGATATACAGATATAAATAATGCAAGATGTTTTCTTCAATTCCAATAAGGAGCATCAAGGAGTTCCTGGGAAGCGTCTTGGAGGGCATCCGAGACCAATTGCAGGGCCTCATCCAACAAATCTACCCTCGAGAGCCAGACTAGATCACGGACACCAGGGAAAGTACCTGAAAATGGGTAAGCTGAGCTTGATTCGTACTTGGGCCCGAAAAGCAGGTTCTTGAACCAGTCGCGCCGGTAAAGGCCCTGACGATTCGTGAACTGCTTGAAGAAAGCAGTCATACGATCATTCCAATCAATACGCAAATCACGTAGAGTGGTGGACTCCTGGGCCTTGGGCGCAGCGTGGAGGTCTAGCGCCCATGTATCTCTCCAAGCTTCTGCCCTTTGTCCTCCTTGAGAGATCTTGGCTAGAGTGTGGCGCATGTCTTCCAATACTGTATCGTATTCACGTCTTTTAGCGGGGCCAAGCTTGGAAGAGAGATAATCGTCCAGATCATCGAGGTATATACCGGTTTGCGACGCAAAATAGGTAAAATTGAACGGGAGAATTGGTTCGTCGGCATACTTATATGTCAAGGAAGCGACAATATCAGCAAGCTTTTTATGTGAGGAAAAGTCTGAATCACCAAACTTGGTTTGCCACTCAAGGCTATCAAAACAGCTATCCTTAGGGTATATACTACCTGTCATACCCAAGGAGATAGCAGGGATTCCGGTGTAAGACGAGAAAACATCGCTGGTGCCGAAATCCCAGGGAATATGGCGATAAATCTCGCCATCAGCAGTGTCTAAATTGGGATCAATGGCTTTGACTATTTCCCGAATATCGATTGACGGGGAGCCTTCGACGAAAAGGGAGTTCCCTGACACACCTTTATCTAGATCGATATACAGCATTCCATCTTGACCAACGCGTGAATACAGATTCTCCATCCATTCGGTTGCACCCGCAAAATTTTGAGTGCTTCCATCCCAAAAGCAAACATAGATTGATCTCAAGGGTTTCCAATTGTGCTTGAATGATAGGTAAGAAAGTGCACGCGCCACCTCAAGTAGTACAGTGACTCCACTGAGCTTGACACCGCCATTACAGAATGAGTCAAAGGATGCACCAATGAAAACGCCCCTGTCGGATTGTTCAGAGCCAGACATTCGCGCAAGCACGTTGTAAATAGGGTGCCTCTCCTCATTGACAGTAGCCACGTTAATTGTAGCCACCGGATTATCTTCTGCTTCACCACCAGTCCACCATTCCTCTACGCTACGCGGAAACCCGTTATTATGCCAATCGGGCTGGTTGAGGCCGTATCCTTTGAGTGAGGCTAAAAGGGGCCCCATCTCCTTCCAGGAAACTGATACCACAGGAATCTTAGCGATTGACCGCACATTTTCTAGCTGAACAATCAAGTGGTGGTTGCTTGGCCAGCCAGGACTCAATGGGTCACCTGGCCATAGTTGAGGGATTCCCAAACAAGCACGCTGGACAGCGTCCTCTGGATAATCCGGACCCTCTGGCCATGGCTTGACGTCTGGTTGTTTGTAGCTAAAAAAAACCACGCCCACAGCTCCCCACTCAGTCAGCCTCTCAACTGTGAGCCCCGGATTGCCTTGACCGAAACGAATCACCACGATTTTATCCTTGATGCTGATTCCCTGATCTTTAAGATGGTTAAGATCTGACCGTGATCCATAGTTTGCGTAAATAAGCTTGCCCTTTGCGTGCCCAGATATCCCCAAAGACATGTGGGTAGGTGGTTGTTCTTTACCTTCTTCAAGGCTTCCTTCCTCGAGTCCAATTTCAATCTTCTCGCCACGATGCTCAACCTCCAAGCTATGGCTTTCCAAGTGAGTGATGAAAACGTCATGTGGAGAGGTTTCAACTGGATCGTATCCATAACTGACAAGGGCATCGTGAATATACTGGGAACTAGTATGACCTGATACGGTACCTGCAACGTGCGGGATAGAGTTGAGATAGTCTGTGGTATGCTTGATCCGCTCGGATCTAATATTGTCGTAGAGGAATGACCCCATTTGAACCCGCTGCTCGAATGATATGTCGGGTGGTGACCGTTTCCAGTACAATACAAAAAATAAAGCAACTACCGTTACCAGGAAAAAGAGCCTCTTTGCTAATAATGGATGCATGACCCTGGAAATAAGCTGCTCAATGAGCCTACTAGCATCTACCCATAGCTTGGCTACAGGGTCCACTACCCTCATCACGGGCCTTAGGATTTTGCTGATACGATCCGAAGAGTTTGGCACAGGATCCTCTATTGTGAACTGCTCATAGGCCGGGGGTGCCTCCATGTCAGTGCTATTGCCTTTGTGTTATGCTTTTCAACCTTAAAAAGCAAGGGTGACGCAGGGGCTCGAGACTCGGAGGTGATTCAAAAGGCTCTCGAGACTTGACTCAGCTTGTGCGGCCAAAGCTTGAAGGAGATTTACAGCCATCGGAGAACTAGGCAGTTTCACCCTTAAAGATGAATATTGCAATGGTTTGTGATTTCTTTTATCCCCAACCAGGAGGGATAGAACTTCACATCTACCAGGTTGCTCAGAAACTGATAGATAGGGGCCATTCAGTGATTATCATTACACACGCGTATGGCACCCGTAGCGGAGTTCGTACTCTCACTAACGGTCTTAAAGTCTATCATGTACCATTTTTAACTATTTATAGGGAATCCACGTTCCCAACAGTTTTCTCCTTCTTTCCTATTTTTCGCAATATCGTTATTAGGGAAGATATTCAAATTATTCATGGCCACGCCTCAATGTCTACATTTTGCCATGAAGCAATTGTTCATGGACGTACGATGGGAATTGCAACAGTTTTTACCGACCACTCCCTTTTTGGATTCACGGATCCGGGTGCCATCCTGGTCAGTAAGTTGCTCAAATTCACAATGACCGATGTGGATCATGCAATATGTGTGAGCCATACTGGGCGCGAAAATACAGTGCTTAGAACGGCCCTAAATCCTTCAGATATCTCAGTTATTCCCAATGCTGTCGTATCCTCGGAATTCTTGCCAGCTGGGACTACGCATGAACCCTCTTCGCCGCAGCCTCCCACTATCACAATCATTATCTGCTCAAGGCTATTTGTTAATAAAGGGGCTGACCTACTTGTTGCATTAATACCTAGAGTTTGTGCCGCTAAAGACAACGTGCGGTTCATTATAGCCGGTTCGGGCCCCCGCGAGGTTGACATTCAGCAAATGCTCGAGCAGCACAGATTACAAGAGCGCGTGAAATTATTGGGCTCAATCAGACATGAGCAGGTTCGTGATGTGATGGTGCAGGGACAGATATTCCTCCACGCGTCGCTCACCGAGGCGTTTGGTACTGTTTTACTCGAAGCGGCTTCTTCGGGTTTATTGGTGGTGACGACAAATGTAGGTGGAATTCCCGAGGTTTTGCCGTCTGATATGACCATCTATGCAGAGCCAGTTGCCAGTTCACTCACCGCATCAGCTCTAGAGGCAATTGAGCTCATCGAACAAAACAAGGTAGACACCTCCACTTTTCACGAACGAGTAAAGGATATGTACTGCTGGTCAGATATTGCTGCGCGAACAGAGCTTGTCTACGAAAAACTGTTGGAACACCCTCGCAATGAGGACCTGATGGATCGCATTCAACGTCATGTCCAATGTGGTCCATTCAGCGGCAAGCTATTCGTTTTGTGTGTTGTGGTGGACATTTTACTATACTATTTGCTCGAGTTTTTCTACCCAAGGAGTAAGATTCAACTGGCAAGAAAATGGCCAAAAAAGAAATTGAGGAATGCGCGCGAATAAGTGAGGTTGAGGTGCTGAAGTTAATCCACTTGTTTTGAAAGGGTATAATCCGGCTTTTACACACTTTTGAATCTGACTTCCGGACAGACTTTCGGGCCTAACATATCCCGTTGTACTAAAGGCTTCCCTAACTGCATCAACTAATCATATAATTGCATTACTATATGCGACCAGCTACAAAAACTCTCCACAATGCTGGGACTTCCCATAGCTGGAAGGGGGCCAACTCCCTTGTGGAGATATCTCTCTTGATGGCAGCAAGAGCAATAGTGGATGAATATCTGAGCCTACTAGGTACTGGTTTGTGTGCTAATCCACTTTAATTAGTAGCGTCTAGAGCCAGATACACGCCATCTTGTAGGCGTCTTGATGCATACCTCAGCATCGTGTCTTGGAGATTCACGGTCGCGACAATCTCCTTATCAGCCTGAAAACCTGTACCCAGCCACCTCTTTAATATAAGGGCTATGATCTACCATTTTTTAAACGAATACACGGTCCTTGATAAACTGTGTGTGTGAATACAAAGGAAGACGATCTTTCAAATATCCACAGCAGCTCACTACTGCTAGTGCAATATCATAATTTGAATGGAGTTCCCAGTTTAGAGATCGAGCTCGGTAGCACTCGCGTTCAGGGTCGAACGGTCCTTTGCACCGCTTTAGAGCTATAAGTGCGAGATGTTTAAGGTCGAGAAAAAGGGGTTCAAAGCATGCACTCGAACTCGCAAGCTTAGCTGGAAGTCATCGTGCAACTCCTTCATCAATCTTTACGGCGCGCCAGAAGAGTTGCCTTTTTGTTAAAAGAGATTCAGCTCGGGGTTAAAATAAGGGAGCTGACGCACATATAGAGCGGCTGCTTGAGAACTGCACTAAGTGCCATATATATAGTTCAATATGCTGGTCCTGCCTTTTACCTGAACCTTGGCCTTTACCATCCCTCGTCAACATCAAGCCAGTGCAAGTATACAAATTTCTCCATAATCTATTGGTGTGGTTTTTTCAAGAGCGAGATCTTCTCTATTGGGAAATACTTTCACTGCTTAATTGCATCCGGTATGCTGCATCTCATAGTGATACGGGGGAGGCTGTATGCTCCTCCATTGATTAGGTATCTTGAGGAATTGTTCCATGTCGGTAATAACAGCTCGAAAATTATTGAATATGTTACGTTGAAGCCCATAGGGATTGAGATATTTCCAGACCTTGTCGCTGTTAAATACTATACACAATAGATTTCAAACTTGCTAGTTCAAAGAACCGGAAAGGGTCGCCTTCAATACGCTCAGCAATCATCTGTAGGGAATCAGCACTAGTTCTATTTATATATGCGTATTCAGCCTTGTAAGCAGTCAAGCTGATGTATCGATAAACCTGGGGCTAGAGGTGGCTAAATATATACATATAGATGCATGTACCTGCATGGTGCCGTTAACTGGCATGCGACTTTGAACCCTCAAAACTTTCAGTGCCCTAAGTATTTTATGAGCATACAAAAGCCAATAGTAGAAAGCGATTCGACAATTAGTATTGCGCTATCCCCTATTGGATCCTCAGACTGTCCAGATGTGCATTGACAAGTTAAGCGTTGGTATAACTTACTCTCTGCTCGAGCACTCGAGGCTCCATGGGCAGCTGTTTCAACTGTTGAGCAGTGGGGAACTTTATTGGATTGAACTCTAGCTGAACTCCTTGCTTCATCCTTGGAGCTCAAGGTAGTTCTAAATAGTTATCAATGTTGAGGAGAATACGAGTCACTAATGCTTCCAGCCCTTCATGGTCGGAACCACTGAAAAATGCATCTGTCCCAAAAAGAAAAGTGGGCACGAAACTTTCGAGAAATCACCCATCATTAGCTATATATATCGGCAGATGCCACTACATACACAACATACTCAAGACACTTCAATAAATCTGTAACATGGTAGAGACTCGCTCAGATAACAACTATTCAAACTCTACTTCTAGCAATAACGACACCAACCCTGCTTCCGATGCTGTCCCTGGCTCTCAAGCTGGTAATCTGTTGCCTGAGGTCCTTCAGTTCCTTAGAGCCAATAGTTTAACCTCTGAGGTGCTTCCGTATCTGCAGTCTCAACATATCAAATTTTATAGGCACCTGGACATTATTGATCATTTTCAGTATAGCGTGTACTGCCTAATTTGCCTATTGTTGGTCCCCCAGTTTCACCTCATTGATTAACACGATTGAGGAAGTCCTCTAATTCGCAACGAGGAATCTTCCACTTTGCCTGAGTGTCTGCGTTTCAAAACTTGTGCAATGGGTAAGAATACCTCTTCAATACCCTAGCCTTGAGCCAGCCTCGACCAATCCAACTCACTTCGGTACGGGTCCAAGAAATTGAGCAAGGATCGGTCAGAACAAATAAAATTAATGCTTGAAACCCTATCTGAGAAGTTTGCGGGGGAAAGTATAATAGATTAACCAACATGTCTCCTCGACAACTAGAGATAAAATCTGGGTATCGAGGATACCCGCTCCTACCTAATATAATTCGTAGCAAGAAGAAGTGTGCTTTGCTAGATTCATGACTGGCTATTCAAAAATACACTAACGAGGCTTACCATGCGAACTGGGCCTGATTTGCTATGGAATAGGTATGCTCTCAGCTAGTCCCAATTTGCCATATCTATCAGTTGAGCGGTGGCTAGAGAAGACTTGAAGCATCTTTATAATGAGCAGCTACGCATCTTTATTTTCTTTAATGCGCAATTATACTCCTCAGCTTGCTAGATATTGTGAATTCTCCCGTATGCATTGCCGTACACGATTCCTGCAAGTGAACCCTAAACTTTGCATAAGACACGGGGCGCATAGATCTCCAGCCCGGATTCGAGAATCATCCCAAAGGTAGCAGCAGCTAGGTAAAACAGTAGCAGGAATCGAGAGCTTAGCTAAATTGACGAGCCCCTTATCTCGCGCCAAGCGGAATTGCGGGTACCTATATAAGAATCTAAATACATGCCTTGATCGCCCTCCAATCTTTAAATCTACACATACAGAGGATTATCTCTTGCGGTAAGTTCCCTCACCGACGAGCCCATGATCGTCAATCACGGTATCGCACAATACCTGTCCGGGATCGTCGGGTTGAGGGTGCAATACGTACTCAAGAGGCAAAAAGCTGGTGCTGTCGAGGGAGGAGAGAAATGGGAAGAGTTCTCATAATTCATAATCCTTGATTCGCTTTAAAGGTCACATTTATCGGCCAAGGATCTGAGTTTAGGCCTTAAAGTCCAATGCAAGAGCACAACGTGCTGGTGGGTGGAATATCTTGAGGCATTGCATGATCGACAGTGCATTGCCACCAGCCAAACTGATAATGTAATTCAGTGTGGCGACTCGCATACACTCGCAGCGTATTATTGCCGAAGCGTGAGGGCCACAATAGGCCTGCCTTGGCTTGAGGTGATCTCACCTGTCTAGGGATGTTGAAATATTTACAACCCTACTAGCTTCCTTTATTAAATTATCATCGCTCTCTAGATAATTTATCACCAGGATGTTATTTTAATACAAGCAGTAGATCGGCCACAATGAGTTAGGGGTATCGAGCACCTCGCCTTGCATTTGCGATTGCATGTTACGTGCTCAAATTAGGCGATAGCTGGGGTGAGTTGTGGTGCTTTTTTCTCGGTGGCGCTAGAACATATCTATCTTGCGGGATGGACTAGTTCTTAAACTCTGTGCTCATTTTCAACGCCAACTTCAAGCATGGTACCAATGCCTCATATGGTAAGGGAACATAATGCCTCAAAAACTCAAACATACATCGACATACACGCAACGGCTGCTACAAACCAGTTCTAGGTCGAAATAGGAGAACATCACCAACTAATAAACTCCTCGAATCCATGTGAGTGCAAGATTCACAATATTCCAGCTTATTTCCCGAAGTGACGACCATTTCAATATTGGGATCGGCAGCGCACGTCATTGATGCTGGATTGATCACCATAGAGAGCTCGCATAATTTCATCGATCATCCTACCCGCTTTCGTGAGTATAAAATGCCAGAATTTCTCTACCTCAGATCACCAAACTCCTCCTCCAATGCTTTACAACACTATCTTCTCTACCCTTGCTCTCTTGAGCTTGACTGCCGCTGCTGGTATTCGCTCACCCAAAGTTCTTGCACTTCCTCTGGCCAAGTCTAAGTTCTCTGGCAACGACACTGGTGTCCCTTTAGGCAAACGCGATGAACCCAACGTAGCCCTAGTCAACCAAAAGTACTACTATACTTCAGAGATTGAGATCGGTACCCCTGGTCAAAATGTTTCTATTGTTATCGATACTGGCTCCTCTGACTTGTGGGTCGACAACGCAGCCTATGATCCTTCAAAGTCGTCCACCTACCAGGATAACGGAACGCCCTTCTTTATTGCGTATGGTGATGGCAGCACTGCCTCTGGCAGCTATGGAACCGAAACCATCTCTTTTGGCGGCGCTACTGTCAAGGAAGCCAACTTTGCCTACGCTAGCCAAAGCAGTCTCAACGGCCGAACTATCTTCGGTGTTGGCTATGCCTCTGGTGAGGCTAGCGAATCCTACGGCGGTGCAGCTTATGACAATGTGCCTATTCAGCTCAAGAAGCAAGGAATTATCGATGCTAATGCTTATTCTCTGTGGCTCAACTCTTGGACTGATGATGAAGGTTCTATCCTGTTTGGTGGTGTTGACCACTCTCTCTACGATGGCGACCTTAGCCTCTTGCCCATTGTTACAGTGATTGAAGCCACTCCCCTTGGTGGGACTTACCGCCCTTCTTCTCCCACGCGTCTTATTATCAACCTCAACTCCATTTCCCTTTCTAAGGATGGCAACACCGGCAAGATTGTTGAAGGCGCTGCAGCCCCCGTTCTCCTGGATAGTGGCTCTACTTATGGTGAGTTGCCCAATGACTGGGTTGAAGCCATTGCTGCATCTCTAGGTGCTGAGTATGACAGCGCCATCAAGGCCTACACCCTTGACCAACCCAACGGCGGCACCCTTGATGTTGAGTTCGCCGGCGTTACTATCAATGTACCTCTCGAGTCGTTCATTCGTCCCATCTACTTGACCACAGGCGGCATTTATCAGAAGAATAACAAGGATGCCTACACTATCGGTGTACAAGGCTCTAATTCTGATGGCGTCAATCTCTCCAATGGTGATATCCTCATCCTCGGTGACTCGTTCCTCAGTGGTGCCTACATCGCGTATGACCTTGATAATGACGTTATCGCTATTGCTAATGCCAAGGCTGGTGATATTTCAGATAGTGATATTGAGGCCATTGGTTCTGATGGTATTCCTGGTACTTCGGCACCAGGTTATGCCACTGCTACCGTTAGCCACACTTCCTACACTTTACACACCGCTACCGGCATCATCAACTAAATTGATTCTTGCCATTTTATTATCTTACAATTTTTAAGTATCTTATTTAGTAATTCCAGTTTCTTTAGCGTCTGGTAGAGTATATTGGCTTTTGAAAGCCACCTCCTCCTGTCTATTGTTGGAGATATGGGTATGGGACATCATGTGCTATAGAGGTAATTTACAAACACAATAAATAAAGCTATTGAATAGGAGATTGCTAGGTGAAAGCGGCCGCACTCTCTCACAATAGCCAAAGAATAGACAAGATTACATGCTGTCAATCAGACTCAATTTGCCCATTTGTTCAATCCACTTTCTTCTTCTATTCGGCACTTGAAAGGTATCGATTGCGTCCCATACCTGATTTACAATTTGAGTGCCAGCAAATGCGCTCAAATTGCGTGCAGGGCCTACACTTAAGGGTTTCAGCACAAATGGAGTAGTACGAGTATGCAGCAGCTTGATAGTGTCAGAAAGTAGCCCCAGCGTATGCTGATAAGCCATACTATCCATATCGGGCACTTTTGCTGCTTTGAGGGTGATGATCTCGGTTTCTTTTGCTGCAAGCTGGTCACGCAGCTCCGCGATATGCGACTCAAGTTTCTGAGAGTGAGCTTGGATGCTTTCCCTGGCTATTTCGGCATCATTCAGTGAAACGGCAAGCTGGGCTGCTTTGGCTGCCTTCCCACTAAGAATCTCTAATTTTAGTTTAAGCGTTTCCAGTTGTTCGGCGTGTTCGGCTTGTTCGCACGATAATTCGGATGACGATGGCGCTGGGTGTTCCTTGCTGGTATTAAGGTTATCTGATGTATGCCCTCTTTCACTCGCTGCCTCTATTACCTCCTCTAAAAGGGAGGTATCATCAAGCAGTTTAGCCAGACTAGTCTCTGGGAGGCCATCAACCCTTTGATCTTGCGTGATGGCCAGCAAGTAGACACGTGCAGCTTGGGGGTTGAACTTAGGCGTAATTTGGGCCCTTGAATCCAATTCACTGGCTACTTGCTTGATGGATTCCAGCAAGTCTCGCGTTCCCACCGACCCTGATTTAAACGCGTTAAAAAGAGTCTCGAGACGCATTGAATCACTCTTATCACCATAAGTAGAAATCATGTAACGCATTCGTTCCAGATCAAAGCCAGGTGACACCTCATTGAGGAAATCGAGGAGCCCAATCTGGTGCCGGCGAAGCTCATACTTTGCTGCTTCTAGCTCAAGCTTTAGTAGGCTTAGCTGCTGTTTTAGGGTATCGGAAGGATCATTAACGACTGGATTGGGGCTATTATTATGGTCATGACTAGCCAATTCGAGCTGTAACAGCTGGCACTCAAGCTGAGCGATTTCTTCCCTCTGATCACGTTCTAGCTCGTCACTTAGTTTCTTAAGCGTTTCGAGTGCTTCTACTTGATCGCTTAACTCCTTAAAGCGTTTGGATTGCTGTGCAGACTCGGCTAGCTCAAGCTCTGCCACTCGGGCCTGTTCAAGTGCCAGTTCATGATCTAATTGCAGCTCTTCTAGTTTGAATTTTAGCTCTTGATTTTCTTCATGTAATGGCTTTAGCTTAGCCTCAAGCTTTTGGATAATAGTCTGTAGCCTTTCCATAGCAAAGGTAGCTAGATCTAAGTAGGCTTTGGCTTTGAAGTTTATAGTAAGGTATCTTTAGACCCTTGGGAGGAGACACCCATTGAGACTCTCTATAAGCCACACATGCCTCTGTATGAATATCACCGAACAGAATTCTAAATATATAATCCCTATGTCTCGGCTTCCTACTGAGGTTTATTTTTTTGCATTATCAGTCGCAAGCAACCAACCTTAACCTTAAATCCCATCCCCTATCTAGTCACCTACACCCCACGCTTAGCCAATCAATGGCTCAAAGGAGTGAGGAAGAGTACCCGCTCTCTAACCCCACGGTGATTGAAGGAGCGCCTGTTGACAATGCAGAAGAGTTTGTCTCAGTCCCTCATTCATGGGCCCCCTCAGGTTCTGGGCCAATGGGCATCCCCCGGTCCTCATCGCGACAAAGCCCGGCCAGTACCGCCAGTAGCTCCTTTTCCAGCTCTCGGTTTGCTCCACATACTTTCGGGCCCAGCTCTGTTAGCAGTAGCTACTCGCGTTACGCCAATTCTGGCATGTCCAGCGGCCCCGTGCCGATCTCGGGTCCGTCACGTAGCTTCAAGGCAAGGGCTAAACGGGACTTGCCAAGGGAAAGCCCAAGCTCAAGACGCTCAATTCTGAGCTCATTACTGCAGCAACAACAGCAGCAGCCACCAAGCTCCTCCTCATCCACAACCCCCACTTTTACCACTTCAAGATCGCGCCGGCAGAGCACAAACTCGTTTGCTAGTGATAGTGACTGTTCACCCTATTTTGGAGCCACGATAACAGCCCCTCCTGATTGGCGGCCTCCTTTTCCTAGCTCGGCTGCGACTTTCACTTCCGGTGTTAGTCGAACGCATGTATCCACAAGTTCTCGTGCTCGTTATGGGCCCATAGCTGCTCCGAAAAGTATCATGCCTTGTGTGCAGCAGCTGGAATCGTCAAAACGACCTGCAATCGATCTTATCAATCATGACGTTTCGGACATGCTCAACATGATCGCTGCGGTGTTGAGGCATGTACTCAGCGACAATGATACGCTCTATGCACCTGACGGCCGCGGTAACCCGCTACCATCGCCGCCTGTGAAATCAGAAGAGGGTACTCAAATGCGGACCACACTATTATCTTTTCACGGCTGCATTATCCCAGCTATCTCGCAGAAGGCATACCTTAGTCGCATACTCAAGTACTGCCCGCTCACGAACGAGGTATTTCTGGCATCACTCATTTATTTTGACCGAATTTCTTACTACGCTCATCAATTAACTGTACAAGGAGCTCCCATAGCTCCCGGAACTGCACCAGCTCTATTCATTCTCGATTCTTATAATGTCCATCGCCTGATAATTGCTGCAATTACCGTGGCTTCGAAATTCTTCAGCGACATATTTTACAAAAACTCCAGATATGCTCAAGTCGGGGGACTACCAGTCGACGAGCTGAATAACCTCGAGCTCCAATTTCTTATTATCATCAAGTTCAACTTGATGATCACTCTGGAAGAGTTTCAAGCTTACGCTGACTATGTCCAGGACTTTTACGCACAGTTTGCGGATGAAGACGAGGAGGACGATGAAGAGTGAAGTGTGCGATAACTCAGGAGTGTGATGGACTTTTAAACTATACCTGACAGTTTGGCTAGCTACTCCATAATTATTTATACTAATTTGCGATCAATCAACTTTTGCTAATGATAAGCTATTGATTTGACGATACTGCATACCCTGTGCATATATTCCTGCATAGTGGGTTGGGTCGGAAGAGCGGCTATATCTGCCAGAATAGTTACAACAAGCCATAAATCGAATCTATAGGTGTGTAACATACATAAAGAACACACCTTATTACCTTTGCTTGACCCTAATGTGCATCTGCAACCGGGCATGAATGTATGCAATCTCCTAACTATAAAAACGACCACAAGAATAATTTAAGGCCTATATATAGACATTATGAGTTTTTTTTAAAAGAGGTGCTTAGCGGAAGCGGCGGGCTTCACGCTCAGACTCCATAAGGCAGAGAATGTCATCCTCACGGACAGGGCCCTTGACGTTACGGACAATGGAGCGGGTCTCGTCACCGATAAACTCAACACGGACTTGGGTGACACCACCACGGGAGCCAGTACGGCCGAGGACCTTGGTAACCTTTGCAAGCTTGATGGGGTTCTTGGAATCCATTTAGGTTGTTTGAAATTTAGGTGACGACGAGATGAATCGGTAAGAGTGGGTGTTGGCAGCAGCCCTAAATTTTATGAGTTTTTATGACTAATTAACCCTAGCCTCCAAACTCCCTTCTCTCAGACACCCCCAATAGCCACAGCCACAAGTGCATGGGAACGTGGTGTGTGGCGTATGTCACATGATCCCTAGGCTCCTCCACTATGACTGAATCACTGTATAAGTTGTATTAAACATCTTTTCGTGGATATACCATCTCCCCAAATGGAACTCGTTTCTCACCTCCCTGACAAAATGCTCTTTGCGGTTCCTAAAAAGGGCCGCCTCGCTGAAAAGTGTAATGAACTACTTCGTGGCGCCGATATCCAATTCCGCAGGTCTCATCGTTTAGATATTGCCATCTCAACAAATCTCCCGATCGCTTTGGTTTTCTTGCCTGCTGCCGATATCCCCAGGTTTGTTGGTGAGGGAAATTGTGTACTCGGTATCACTGGTATTGATCAGGTCCAGGAAAGCTGCGTAGAGGTTGATGATTTGATTGATCTCAACTTTGGTAGCTGTAAACTTCAAGTTCAAGTGCCCGAGGGAGGTGAATTCACTGACCCTAAGCAGCTTATTGGTAAGAGTATCGTAACTTCTTTTACCAAACTGACTGAAGAGTACTTTTCAAAGCTTGAAGGAAAACCAGTCAGTGAGATGACCACTAAAATAAAGCACGTCGGTGGCAGCGTAGAGGCTGCTGTAGCATTGGGTGTCGCTGATGCTATCGTCGATCTTGTGGAGTCTGGTGAAACCATGCGTGCTGCTGGTTTGCGCGCCATTAGCACTGTCCTGGACACTAGCGCTCACTTGATTGCGAGCAAAAACGTGGGTACCCACCGTCAAACCGTTGATCTCGTCCGTCGCCGTCTTGAGGGTGTTTTGGCATCTCAAAAATATGTACTTTGCAACTACAATGCCCGCAGAGATGATGTCCAGAAGCTTCTCAAGGTTACACCTGGTCGTCGCGCGGCCACTGTCTCCAGTCTGGATAGTGACGGGTGGTGTGCAATTAGCGCTATGGTGGAAAAGAAGAAGATTGCCGAAGTCATGGATACACTCACTGAGCTAGGTGCTGAAGATATTCTCGTGATCAGCCTCGCAAACTGCCGTGTTTAAATCTGGGTGAGAAGTTGTTCTAGGTGCACTATTACAATGAATTTAAAAAACAAAAACGAGCTCTTAAATGTAAAATAAACTGCATGGTATAACCTAGATTTTATTAACTGTGTTCATATTGTGGTGAAATACAATCCCTTGCGAGTGCTTGGACCACCACCCACGTGAAAAAGACTGAGCGTAGGATTCTTTGCTTCTTTCTTGTACAGTGTGCTTTCGAGCATTTTTCCATACTTCATGCGCTGCCTCTTCTGCGCGTTTACGAGCCTTTGTCTTGTCCTGCTCAGGCACATGTGTACCAGAGAGGGGTAGAGAATTAGCGTGGACACCAGAACTAGAGCGGACTTGAAAGCGTGGGCCAGGCATATGATTCTGTCCATATTGATTCTCCTCACCCTGGCTCACACCAGCACCCGCATCTGCGCCACCGCCGGCCAAACTGGGAACGCTGTACGCATGTGAAGACACCCTCCTTGGCGGTCTCATGTCAGTAATTTGAACTGCTTTTGCGAAGCTTATCGTAGAATTACGCGTTCCAGTGACGTACAAACTCATGATTAGTGTCTGGAGCATTGTACGTCCAGCCCCCACGATAAATGACGTGCCCCCAAGTCCCAAACTTAGACGATGGCTTGGCTTGGCTTGTACCAATCTCCGAACCAGAAGCGCCGTGATTTCACAGACCAGAATACCCGAGTCTGAGCGCTGGTCTAGCTGGGGAGCATTCAGCTCTATAAGCTCTATTTTCCGATTGCACGAGATCTTGACGCGTTCTATAATCCCATTAATGAGGAAAAAGCCCTTACGACAATCGGGGCACGTGTTGTAGTAGAATGCCTTGCCATGAGGCACACAAAGTACCAGTAGCGACCAATCGCCGTCAGGGCATTCGACCGGCAGAAACGCAAAGCTTTTGTTGACCAGGCTGGCTGCAACAGCTGGATTATTCCCGATCATGAGTTCATTAGAGACTTGCGACCCCAAGAGTCTGATCCGGTTGGGCGAGCTCCGGGAATCTGCCAGTGACTGAAGGTAGGCGTACGTGAAGTCTATTGCTCCATAAGTCACTGGAGTATCCGGTGCTAAGCTTTCAAAGTCCGCACGCGTGATTGCGTGGCTTTGAAAGGTCGCCACGATGGTATTGAGCCGACACTGAGCGATCTTCTTTTGCTGGCGTTGAAGCGCATGGAACCGTTGCATGTGGCTAAAGTTATGTGGATTGTTGCCCTTTGCTTCTTCAAACCCGCAAGTAGTGACCATTTATCTTGGTTTGTGACAGGATTGTGAGAAAGCCAGGAGGCTTAACATTTCAATCTGCTGCTGCATGTCTCAGATATGCATACATATGCACTCGAACCATGGACCGATCGGCAAGCGTAGAGCGGTGTGGTATGTAGACACTTTGAGCGGGGTTAATACAGATATGCAGGTTTTTGCTAGTCAAAAGACTCTCAGGTTGCGCATCAGTTTTCCAGCAGTTGATGATACTAACGCCCGAATAGACCCCGGTCGTGCTTCTTCGACAGATTAGCGTACCTGCATGTCTATAATCTGCCCCTGACTGTCATTTTGATTAGTCACTAAATTAAATAGTGTGATATGCCTTCCAGTCTTTGTTCTTGTACCCAGCGGGTGGTGAGGTCGGGTTTGTTGTGGACGACACCGCGAGAGACCAAACTCCGCCTGCAGTCTAAAGAATTGATGGGAACTCAGAATCAGCCTAGAGTTCTTTGTTCCATCTGGGGCGCCTGGCTTTCCGCATGACATGATACCCATGTAAAACAGTGTAGATCCAAAATTTAGTGTTTATCCCGAGCTGACATTCATATTATGGCGCGTTTCTTGTCTATTGCGTTCTGCTGCTCTATCTCAACACCTGATAGCCAATCGGTCCTCCCTTAGATAATCTAAATCACCCAGCCCCAGTCCGTCCGCTCCTCCATGCGCCTGCGCTGCCAGTTTGCTTGGCGCCCCTCTCGGCTATACGCTGGGAAGGTCGTTCGAAAATCTCCTTTCGTGGCGAGGCATGCCTTAGCCAGCTATACAGCGCAGGATATCGAGCGTTATCAGACTCATATTCTCAAACTGGAGCCACAGCGATACAAGCATTCTTAAAATTTCAATCGAGCGCACACCCCGCATACGGCATGTACATGAATGTAGCTAAAATGTAGCGCGAGTGTCACGCTCGCTTCAAGATGTTGAAACAATATATGCTCATCTGAGCTGGATTAGTGTGAAGTTTAGAAGACTTGCCTGAGTGGTAAAAAGGACTTCGCGAGAGAGACTTCCTGGCTATTTAGCGATGCAAGCATAGGGGGGAGGGGGTGCAAGGCCGAGTATTAACACACCACCTATATAGACTCGACAAGCGCGAAACAGCGGTAGATATACTCTCTCATCCTGTATCGCATTTAGCTGAATTTCTACTGTTTACGCTAGAGGCTCCCACCACCACTCGCTTCGCCTGCCCCCTCAGTATGTGTCCTCACGTAATACCCCACCTGCATGGCTTCAAAGACATATCATTCGTGGGCCTGCATGAGCGGTGCATGGCAATGGATCGCGGAGCATCTCAGAACCGTCTAGCTCGATCAGTTGAGCACCATTTTTTCAAGGTGCTTCAACATGCTGTGGATTTTCATGGCAGATGGAGATCCGTTTATCACTATTTGTGTCTCCACGCATCCATAAGTAAGCACTTTCCACTGGAATGATTCAACAGTTCAGGGGTCTCACGTCGTTTCTTGTTAATCATTAGAGGGCGACAAGTATGGTCCGTATTGTAGCACACTGGGAGGTAGCATTGACCTCCTCAACTGCTCGTTTCATACAAACAGTACTCCCCCCCCCCCTCATGAATCTGAACCACCAGAATGGGGTATAGGCATGCATTCTGCATACGCATATGCATGCAGTAACAGGCGGGGATCTTTTTTTCGAGGGCGTCCCTGTATTTAAAGACGCGCTCGGTGCCCAGATTGCCAGACAAATCTCTCTCGATGAACACACAGATCTTTGCCACCCTCGCTCTCCTCGCCGTTAGCTCTGCTGCTATTGCCGACTCTGTTGACGCTGTTGCCTCCGGTGCTCTCACTCTCAGCCAGCAGGTCGCTGCCTTCTCCTCCCAGCAGTCTCTTGCCGGTGCTCTTGGTATTCAGTTCACCTACTATCCCTCCTTCTCCTCTCAGGTTGTGGCCCTTCAGAGCGCTCTTGGCTCCGCCAGCGCTGATGATATCAACTCTGAGTTTGCCGGTAAAGTCGCCACCCTTGAGAACAACGTCTCCGCCCTTTTGAATGGCTTGGCCGGTAAGGCCGCCGACTTCTACGCTGTCAATGCTGGTGGTATCGCTGGTGGAGATGTCCAGAGCCTCTACCAGCCCTCTTTGGACATTGCAACTACACTCATTTCTCTTGCTTCTGGTAAGTGTGATATTCTCTCCAGCGTTGCTCCTGGCCTTGCCTCTATGGATGCTGCTTTCTCTGCCGCCGCTAGTTCTTACACCATCAGTGCCACTGCTTTCCCCACTCCTGGCGCTTGCTCGAGCTCTGAGCCCACCTCTTCTGAGCAGCCTACTTCTTCTGAGCAGCCCACTTCTTCCGAGCAGCCCACCTCTTCTGAGCAGCCCACCTCTTCTGAGCAGCCCACCTCTTCCGAGCAGCCCACCTCTTCCGAGCAGCCTACTTCTTCTGAGCAGCCCACTTCCGCCCCTGAGACCTCCTCTGAGTCTAGCCCTGCGCCTAGCACCGGTAGCACCAAGCGTTGCCTTGTTCGCCCTACCGGCACTGAGGCCCCCGCTACTTCGTACGTCATTGCCTAAGTGCGTCACAGAATGCTCCAGATATCCCGTGTAGAATTAGAAGGCTAATAAAGATAATTATTTAATGACTGTTTTGAGATAAGCTGGAAGTTGTACACTGCTCAGGCCTCTCTCTATGAGCTTGCATTACCAGAACCTCACCACGCATAGTGGGTGAGTGCACCTTTGAGACACACCCGGAGTATAACCATATAAAGACTGTAGATGTGAATTTCATGCATGCCAGGCAGATCTGTTTTAGATCAACAGGGGCAAGTTTACACTTCCACATTCTCCCCGAATGTTGAGGGCGCACAAATAATTATCTCTATTTGAGATAAATCAACGTGCTTCTGTATTAAAGCTTGTTTCATCTACGCCAGAACCTTTTCACCACACTGCGAAATCTTTTCCTCTCTCCCCTTCATCTCAAATAATCCCCTCTCGAATGCACAGTCACCGCATAAGAGCGCATATGGTACCAGATTCCCGCAGCGGGGGCAGAGTTTCTAATGCAGAGTGGCATGCCTGGTATGTGGTGAGAAATTGAGTGAAGAGTTATGGTTTGGGCACCTGGTCTAGACCAGCGGGGTCATTCCTAGTTTAGGACGTGTAGAACATAGGGGAATGTTAAGTTGCTGGCATTCTTATCAGCACGCATAGCTCGTGGTAGTTTTAGACTCTATGAATGATTTTGCTCACCCGTTTTTTCGTGCCGGTCTTTTTTGACTCTAGAAAGCTCTCTGTGTTAAAATCAGATTAGGGTTCTTTCCAGGACCCGGTATTTGTATCTAGTGGAATATGTAATAAAACTATCTGATCTTAATACCGGTTCCGTAGATCATTGTTGTACTGCTCAGTCTACCTTCCAACACTCTGGCCTGTTTACGGGTCTTATTTACTAGCGCCCCATCCTTTGGAATCTTGGAAATCAATAAACCTCTCGCCCGGTGACAAATCTTTTTTCTTCAATGTCGATTCGTGCTCAGTTTGAAAATTCTAGCGATGTGGGTGTCTTTGCAAAGCTCACAAATAGCTACGGGTTAGTGACTATCGGTGCCTCGCAAAACTTTTACTCTGCCTTTGAGAGTCGTTTGAGTGGTGTTATCCCCCTTTGTCAAACTACCATTGGGGGCAACCGCATTGTTGGTCGTATGACTGCCGGTAACCGTAGGGGTCTGCTTGTACCGCTCTCCACAACCGACCAGGAGCTCCAGCACCTGCGTAATACACTCCCTGATGAAGTCAAAATTCAACGAGTTGAGGAGCGGTTATCTGCTCTGGGTAACGTGATTGCCTGCAATGACTATGTCGCGCTAGTCCACCCTGATATTGAGCGTGAGACCGAGGAAATCATCGCAGATGTTCTTGGTGTCGAAGTGTTCCGTCAAACTGTCGGTGGCAACGTGCTTGTAGGCTCTTATGCCGCGATTTCTAATAATGGTGGTCTTGTTCATCCCCAAACATCTGTCCAGGATCAGGAGGAACTTAGCAGCCTGTTACAAGTGCCCATTGTTGCCGGTACCATCAACAGAGGATCCGGTGTGATTGGGGGTGGTCTTTGCGTCAATGACTGGCTAGCAGTCGTTGGCCACGATACCACCGCGCCTGAATTGCATGTTGTTGAGAGCATTTTTGGTATCAATAATGAGGCTCCTGATCAGGACTTGTTGATTGAGCATTACTACTAATTTATTGCATATAATTGACTATAGACAACGTCTAGAACAAGACAGAGCGTACTTTAAAAGAAATTCGCCGCTTCGGGATCGTTTTCTGAAAGCACACAACTCTCCACGAGCTTTATTCTACACATCCCGAGCCACGGGCTCAAAAGTTTAGCCTGTGTACCCAAAGGATACGATATTCGAGTCTATATCAAAACCCCATAAAAATCACTACATCAAAAACAAACTCTCAAGATTTAATCCATACCGCCAATGTACTACTTGGCTTAACCTTGCGAATTCACTGCAAATCCTATCTTCGCTGCTCCCCTCCACGTTAACCCCCTCCCCGGCCAAACTCTCCCCCACACCCTGTCCACTCTCCCACCAGACTAGATGGAATTTTGGGGAATTGACCGCTCACGCGTCTCTCTGCGGCTTAAAGCGCTTGAACGTATTGGCAAACTGGATATTGAAAATCCAAGTGGTGAACTTCAGCGTCTTAGTGCCGCCCTTTCAAGTCCTGAGATGGCCGAAGCTCACAAACTTCCAATGAACAAGAAGGAGTATGAAGTGCTGCTTGTTTTAGCTCAAAGTGCTTCGGCGGCCCGTGGCCCAGAGCGGGCCGTTTTGGCCCGGCAACTCTCTACTTATTTGGTAGAATTCCTCGATACCAAGATGGCTTCAAGCGGCGCCCACTACGATACTGCTCCCTGGCATACTGCTACAAGAGCACTTACTGTTGCCTTGCTTGATATGAATGAGCAGCAAGTCTTTACGCATTACCTGAGTCGTGCTCGTGAGCTCTGGGATTCGCGTCTCAGTAACGATGACCTTGTCCCGTTTGCCTTCTCGCTGCGCGGATTTTTTGAGGGTTTGGCAGATGGGAAATTGAGTGCTGAAGTCGCTTTGATGGTATTTCAATGGACTCGCGATTTCCTCACTACAGATTTCATGTCGTCCCTGCATGCATCATTGGCAGCTGCTGAATCACACTTTACTCGTGAAAATCTTGGTGTTAATCTCGAGATCTTGCGTATTTTCCAGAATGATACGCTAGCGTTCCCTGGCCCCACCCAATTGGCAATGTCTATCGCTGATTTTATTAGGAGAGCTACGCGCGCCGCTGTCGGAGTTGAGTCCAACGCTCTAAGCGTACTGTTGGCAACCCGCAAATACAATCCTCAAGGTATCGATCCTCCTGCAGTTTCAAACAAAAACTTCCTCCAGGATTTGGCAGAGTATGCCGCCGAGCAGGTCCAGATTATCGAAGGTGGCTTCCAGTTTCGAATTCAAGAGTTCCCTCACCTCGTGCCACTAAGTGCCCGTAGTATGTGGTATTTCTTTGAAGCAATTGGTACAGGTGTCTATTATCAGCTTTTCAGCAGTGAGAAGGCCGATTCAATTGTTTCAACCGCTATGGAATCTGACCAAGTCGATTCTCGTGATGATGCCCTCCTTAATTTGATTCGTTTGGCAATGATCTCACGGGGTGGTGATGAAGCTCAAATCGTGCTGTTGACCAAGAGCCTCTGTGGCTATTTGGGTGCTGTCTCCCCTGAAACTGCCACACAGGTGGGAACGATCTTTGTATCCGGAATTTTACAACAACCACAATCTTTATTGGTTTCCACCATTTACACGCTGGTAAATTCGCTCAATATTGATGAGTATATGCTGAGAAAGCGTCAGTATGAGCTTAGTGTAGGTACCCCAGGCTCTGCAGCTTCGACAAGTCGGGAGGAAAATCAAGAACCTTTTGGTAAATTCTCTGCTTCTGTGCTCCATGCAGTCGTGTCGATGGTCATTGCCTATAAGGACCCCCAAGTTCATGCTCTTGCTATAACGGTCCTTAGCCAAAAGTACAACTCGGTCTCTACCACATTTGATGTTCAGGTTTTGAATGCTTCGGCGCTTATGGTTCCACATACCAGTGGTCGTGAATTCGAGTCTATCATGAGCATGATCGATCACGCAGAGCATGATGCTTTTGAGAAGCGCAAGACAATTATCGTGGAGACTGTTGAAGCTGTCCGTACTAAGATTGCTCAAACTCTTAACCCTACCAATGGCCCAGTCTACACTGCATATCTTGATCACCTCTTGACGCTCGTAGTTAGCAAGGGCGATACTCCCGACATACTCCCTGGTAGGGGTGGCGAGCGCAAAGCTAACGACGATTTATCTCAAGCTGCTAAAGAAGCGACTCTTCTGTTTGCCCCTCTGGCTGAGCTTCTACCGGGAGTACGAGAGCAGCCCTTGACGACTACCGACCGCAGTATTATCAACAAGTTCCGCGACGCCTGGTTTAACTTGGTTGTTTTAGGGTTCTCGCACCAAACGGAGTGGACACCAGCTCAAAAACGCAATCTTTCTATCATTGCCCGTAGCACTCCACCACTTGTTTTAGAATCAAGCACTAATCAGGTTGATTCCGACTTGGAGCTTAACCCTGTACTGCGTCGCGGTTCCACCCAGAGCAATGTCCATGCTCAGCGAAAGATTCTGGGCCGTTTCTTCAATCGTGAAGTGCGTACAATGTCCTTTTTGCGTCTCATGTTCATTTCTGCCACGATTTTCCTCGAGAGCTTCAGAGCAAATGCGGGCATTATCTCGCGATTACCGCAGTACTTTGGTGACCCTGAGTTCCGTGATGGTGATGGAAATCGCGAAATGCACAAGATTTGTATGGACTGTACTATGGAATACATCAAGACGGCCACTAACCGCCGCCCCGGC
Source organism: Wickerhamiella australiensis (assembly GCA_030579635.1). Taxonomy (NCBI): domain Eukaryota; kingdom Fungi; phylum Ascomycota; class Dipodascomycetes; order Dipodascales; family Trichomonascaceae; genus Wickerhamiella; species Wickerhamiella australiensis. The sequence continues at coordinate 156,260 of JAKTRM010000013.1, read as the reverse complement.
CGTCCTGAATTTGACTTGGATGTAATTGCCGACCAGCTCCGCCAGATTTTGGTTTTGTGCTGCCATCGTGTTGATGCTATTCGTAAATCTGCTTTGGAGATTGCTAATGCCCTTATTTCCAGAATTCCATCCTCTTTGTGTCACAAGACCTCCCTTTTTGCATTGCTCGATTTACTCACGCTGATGTGGCAGTCCTGTGTTGATGCCGAAGAGGATGAGTATGAACCTCGCAGTACGTTTGTTTCTGCACGCTCTAAAGTGGAAATTCATTTGAGTGATCTATATGATATGCGCCGCCACGCTCTTAAGCAGCTTCTCAACTCTGCTCGCAATTGGTCCAAGGAGGTTTTGGTTGTCATGCCGGATGATTTGAAGAGCATTCTCACTTTCTACCTTGATAACCTTGAAACGGACTACCACTCGTCTGACATCTTTGATTCGGTTGCTCTTGGTCGCTCATTTGCATTGGAGCTCGGCGGTACTATCCCCAACGCAGATAATATTCTACCAGCTAGTCATCGCGGTCTGTCAAACACTAATCCGGATAACCTAGCTGATGGTACTTCTGGATTCTTGAGTCAATATCTCAGCCTCAGTGAGTATAATGCTCGTAGCGATTATGGTCAAGGTGACGACAAATTTAAGCGGGAACTTATCGAAGAATACAACAGACTTTCAACTGAGAGAAAATTCAAGCCTTCAGATCTATCCCCGCAGCAGTTGCGCAGATTGTACGTGCGTAGTGCTCAAGTTGTGTCAAGCTATAATCCCTTGGGCCTTTTCGTGGCCAAAAACGCCGTGCATGTGCCCTTCAGATATTTTTCAGGTAAAACAATGAAAGTGGCGGTATCTTTCTGGTCATGGATGTTCAACGAGACACCAGAGTTGAGGATGCCTATTATGCAGGAGGTTGCCGATCATTGGACGCGCTCTATCGACCGAAAACTCGGGCTGTTCAACCGCTCTAAAGATAGCGAGGACCCCATGTTTGCTGAAATGCACTATTCACCAACGGATAAAAAAGAAATCGACCACGGTGTTAGACAGATCGAAAAGCAATACGAGCCCGATGCCCACCTCATTTCCTTCTTCAAAAGCGGATTCCATGCCTCTGTTTGTATGCAAGGTACTGACTACATTGATCTTTTTGCTCGTATTATCCACAAGGCTATGCAAGGCTTGGCTACTTGTGGTTCGCTTCACTCGTTGGCGCGCACTTATCGAATGGAGCTGATCAAGCTGGGTCTTGATATACTCACTCAGTACCGTCGCCAACGGCCTCGTGAAGCCAAAGTCCTTCAAGAGTCTATTATTGATGCTGCTCTTAGCTGGTATAATCAAACTATGAAATGGGCTTATGGTGGGAACTTGATCCAGCAGCGTAAAGACATGAATTTATTGAGGAGTCTGATTAACCGTTTCGGTACCGCATTCAAGACTAACACTCCACCGCAAGTCAGTCTTTTACTTTACTGCTTGGAGGAAGAGCTCAACCGCCTCGAAGTCTGGTACGACCCACTGGGAAAATCTGGCGATGGTCGGTTTACCATCACTAGCGAGATTGTAGATACTGCTTGGAGCGTTAATCCTGAGATTGCTGTGCACTTGTTTGATCGCAATTACGATGCCCGTGCGTTCCAAGCCATTGTTAACCGAGTTGTTCGTGAACCCCTCAAAGTTGTCCGTGTGCCCAAAGCGTTACCATTCTTCCTTGAGGTTCCTGGCAATACCAATGGTAGGTATGCGCTCTACTGGGCCCAATCCTCTCCTCTGGAGAGCATCAATTTGTTCAATGTACCCAAATCCACCAACACGTCATTTATCTTACAGTATGCCATGCGCTCGCTTGAATCAAGCCCTATCACGACCTGCTTCTTTTATGTTCCGCAAATTGTACAGCTTCTTCGCCACGATACTGATGGATACGTAGAGGAGTATATCTTGGAGGCTGCCAAGTTCTCACAACTGTTTGCTCACCAGATTATCTGGAATATTTTGGCAAATAGCTACCGTGATGATGACGGAAATGATCCAGACCCCATGAAGCCCACCTTGGACCGGGTTATCCAACTCATGAAAGAAGGTTTCTCACCAGAAGAACGTGATTTTTATGATCGCGAGTTTGGGTTTTTCAATGAAGTTACTGGCATCTCTGGCAAACTCAAGCCGTACATCAAGAAGAGCAAAGCCGAGAAAAAGGCCAAGATTGACGAGGAGATGGCACAGATTAAGGTCCCCAAGGATGTGTATCTACCATCCCATCCTTTGGGTACTGTAGAAGATATCGACCGGAATAGTGGCCGCCCACTTCAGTCTCACGCGAAAGCACCATTTTTGGCTAAATTTAAGATCCGTGCTGAGGAAAACGAGTTTGACAGCAAGGGCGAAACACACAAAGTTACCAACGAGTCTTGGCAAGGCGCCATTTTCAAGGTTGGTGATGATTGTCGTCAAGATGTGCTTGCGCTACAGATAATCTCTGTCTTCCGTAACATTTTCAACGCTACTGGCCTTGACTCGTTTGTTTTCCCCTACAAAGTTACTGCTACAGCTCCTGGTTGTGGTGTCATCGATGTGCTACCCAACTCGATTTCCCGTGATATGCTTGGTCGTGAAGCAGTCAATGGCCTCTATGAATGGTTTATCACCAAGCACGGTGGTGAAGACTCGATTGCGTTTCAGCGCGCTCGCAATAATTTTGTCAAATCGATGGCGGCGTACTCTATCATTTCGTACCTTTTGCAATTCAAGGATCGCCACAATGGTAACATCATGTACGATGATGACGGACATGTGATCCACATTGACTTCGGTTTCTGCTTTGAGATCTGTCCTGGCGGAGTCAAGTTCGAGGCTGCTCCCTTCAAGCTCACCAAGGAAATGGTTGCCGTCATGGGTGGTAACTCCAATACGCAGGCCTATAAATGGTTTGAGGAACTTTGTGTCAAGGCTTTCTTGTCTTGTCGTTTGTATGCTGAGGACATCTGCCAAATGGTCATTCCCATGCTTGAAAGTGGTTTGCCATGCTTCAAGGGTGAGACGATCAAGAAACTCAGAGCTCGGTTTGTATTGCAGAAAACTGAACGCGAAGCTGCGCAATATGTGCGTAGTTTAATCCGCAAGAGTTACGAGTCTACATTTACTACTGTTTATGACGAGTTCCAGCGTATCACCAATGGTATTCCCTACTAAACGGCCAAGCCCCGTCTTTCTGATTTAGCTTTTACATCCTATATTTTTGATACTACGAGAATTAGATGAGATGATATCTTTAGAGAAAGTTACTGAATAAATTACAAAATAATAGTTTAATATAATATCGGGGTACTGTCTCCTTCGCTGGAGCTGCCACTATCTGAAGGGGGAGAAGAAGCCATCGCCTTGCTCCTTCTCTTTCTTGGTGATTTCTTGGGTGATCCACCAGCCAAGCCGCCTCCGTCGCAAATCATTCGTGCTTTATGGCGTTGCATTGCATCCATTCGAGTGAACCCCTTTCCGCATGGGCACACAAATTGCCGGGTAGTTTTGTGGCAAAGCTCATGGCGTTTAAGATCATGGGGACGAACAAATGACGCGTCACAGCTATCACAAATGTAGGGGCGATCACACAAGTGTGTTTGGATGTGAGATTTGAGATTATATTTGCGACGAAATAGTCTTCCACAGTGGGGGTACAGACACTTGTAGGTACCATCATCAGGACCAGCAATAAACTCATCAACGGTTCCTGGGGGTAAACACGACTTGCGCTTAGTTTTAAGCTCGCTCATGGATCGCTGGCTGCGAATGATACGATCGCTCTCTCTGTGGACCTCAACTGGAATAGTGAGAACAGGCTCCCATTGGAGAGCTTCTTCACCCTCAGACTTAACCTCAATATCCTCTTGTTGCTCTTGTTTAAACTGCTCTGCAGTATCAACAATACCCAACGAGTTAACGCCATTAAGTTGTGGAGCGGGTCTGAAGGCAGGGCGGAGATAAGGACTACCAGGGGGAGAGGAAGGTAAATCCATCACAGGTGGAGCATGAGAAGGGCTGAAAAGTTGTCTATTATCGTTAAAGGCTGGTGTTTTGGGACTGAAAAACTCTGGTGATGGACCATTCTGAAAATTAGGTGTGCGGGTGTGGTTTCTCACTGGAGAACTTTGAGGATGAGAAGCTTCCTGGAAATTGAGCCGTGTTGGTTTGATGGGTGAGCTCCATACCTCGGGCATTGGTGGATTTTTTCGCGGAGACGACCAGTTGTTTTCTAACATTGGCTCGGGCTCATAATAATCAAAGCTATTATATTTGAGTTGCCGGTGCATTGAGAATGGTACGTCTTGTGGGGGTACACTGCTGAAAGAGCTGTAGTTATCGTTCTCGGAGATCCCAAGATCTTGTACTCTGTTCAGTGTACTTTGCAGTCTTTCATCATAAGCGGCATAGTCTGTGAGGAATGGTTCAAAATCCTCGTTTGGTAATGGAACTGACCCGGGCTCCGAGCAAGCATCTTGGTCGAGCTCAATGCCAATGCCAAGATATTGTGTGTGATGAGAGGGATGTTGATTGTGGGCTGAATGACTGTGACGTGGCAGGTGGTGGTGCTGTTGTTGTGACTGTAGCCAGGTACTGTCCATTTGTGAGTGATTTATCGGGTGGATGTGCAAAGTTCACTTTGGTCATGCCTATATGCTTTAATACAGCTGCACAAACAATGCTAATTTACCAAAAATGGAAAGAGGTAAACAAATAGTCATGCATGACAATGGGGCGGATGCAGGCCATTTAGGTCAAATGTAAACAAAACTCAAACGGGTAGGACCTTCAAAATCATGGGATATCACTTGCGCCCGTCAGGTTCAAAAGAAATTTTGGGTAGTATATTCATTAAACTTGAAAAATTTCACTTTGAGGCACTAGTCTGGTTGTAGTTTGTGCTGCTGTGCGTACTTTTACCTGAATTTTGTGGGAGAGTCTTGTGCATATGTAAGCCATCAGGGACATCTCGCCTAGTACAGCCCGTTGCGTCATGCATATGTGAGTTCACCTAGTTGGCACTAGCGAGATCTAGGGTACCATACGATGCATACCTCCGGTCAAAACTGGCCTGTCCCAAGGCTTCGTGGACCGGAAAGGGTATACATTCGCTAGTTCGCAAGCTCAAGTGTCAGCAGGTGTGAAAGTGATTTGCCCCTATCAGCCGAACTTCAGGCCCCACTGTCTGATTCTCGATATAATGATTATATCTCAACGCACTCAACGTGCAACTCACGTACTGAGATTGCATTGGGAGACAAGGGTGCGGGCCATACATGGTCTGAAAGATGCCTCTATTTTACAGCTAGTGTATTTATCTGCTCAAATAATTATGGAATCGACCCGAGTATCAATCTTAATGAGTATGTGGGAAAAATCTACATTCGTATCAATGTGATCCTTGCAGTTATCTCGCTGATTGTCATCGCAGCTTTTTAATAACGGCCGCCTTGCTCAAGGTCTGTTGCATCCATGCTAGCAGTTTGAGCCAGTAATTTGGAACAAATTGAAAATCTACTGCATTCGCTATATTTAGTCCAGATGTGTTTAGAGTTACTGAGACAGAATTACCAAACACGGTGAGTTAAGTCTGAAATCGGAGGGAAGTAGCATACAATAAAATACAACTAGAGGTCCAATGAGGATAAAGATTTTATCCCGAAAGGAGCTGTGTGCCTAAACCCGCTGTACCCCGAAAGCGAGCTGATGCTCAGGGTGTATCTAACCGGCATCCTGCACAACCGCAGAGACTTGACTAGACGGAACGCGATTTGATGTCCACTCAGATTAGCGTAACTTGCTGCAAATGTATACAGAAATTTGAACTATTGAATTGTTCACTCGGCGATTTTTTCACCCCGGATATCACACCCCGTTGGGCGATTCACAAGCATTGAGCTTATAGCCGTCGTGAAGCGTGCATAACGGCTGATTATATAATGCCCAATCAATTTAGTTAAAATAGCTTTGCCATTCCAACTTTCCAACATCATGCTTAGAGGTGTTAGATCTCATGCGCTCAGAAACGTTCGCAGTGCTTTGTTAAAACGTGTCAATGCCAGTGCATCCCACGCAATGTGCGGAAGTGCCGCAGTTCGCAGTTTCTCCATGACCGGCCGCTCCAGCCTTCCTCGGCCCCAGCGCTTTCCCCGCGCTCAGCTTGTCTCTAAGCGTGGCTACGCTGAAGCCGTCAAGGTTCCTGAGATGGCTGAAAGTATCACTGAGGGTACTCTCACGGGTTTCAACAAGGAAGTTGGCGACCATGTCGAGGCTGACGAGGAAGTTGCTTCCATCGAAACAGATAAAATCGACGTTTCTGTAAACGCACCCTATGCCGGTACTATCACCAAGCTTTTAGCCTCCCCTGATGATACCGTTGAGGTTGGACAACCTCTTTTCGAGATTGAGAAAGGTGAGGGAGGTGCTGGCTCTGCCCCCAAGGAGGAGGATACCTCCAAGGGAGAGTCAAATGATGCACCTAAAGAGACACCTAAGGAGCAGCCCAGGAAGGAGGAGAAGCCCAAGGAGGAGAAGCCTAAGGAGGAGAAGCCTAAGGAGCAAAAGCCTAAGGAGCAGAAGCCTAAGGAGGAGAAGCCTAAGAAGGAGGAGAAGCCTAAAGAGCAGCCTAAACAGTCTGCACCTTCTACAGGTGCTTTCAGCCGTAACGAGGAGGCTATTAAGATGAACCGCATGCGTCTCCGTATATCCGAGCGCCTCAAAGAGTCCCAGAACACTGCTGCTTTCCTCACCACTTTTAACGAGGTTGACATGAGTAGCGTCCTCAATATGCGCAAGGAGTATAAGGACGAAATTTTAAAGAAGACTGGAATCAAGTTTGGTTTCATGGGTCTCTTTTCTCGTGCCAGTGCCTTGGCTATTAAAGAGGTCCCCGCTATCAACGCTTCTATCGAGGGCCAAAACATGATTTACCGTGATTACGTTGACATTTCTATTGCAGTAGCTACCCCCAAGGGTCTTGTCACCCCTGTTGTTCGCAATGTCGAGAGTCTCGATGTTCTCGGTGTCGAGCAAGAAATTGTCAACCTGTCCACAAAGGCCCGTGATGGCAAGCTCAGTCTTGAAGACATGGCAGGTGGTACTTTTACCATCTCTAATGGTGGTGTATTTGGCTCTTTATTCGGCACCCCCATCATTAATTTGCCCCAGTGCGCTGTCTTAGGTCTACATGGCGTGAAGGACCGCCCTGTTGCCGTTAATGGTAAGATTGAGCTCCGCCCTATGATGTACCTTGCTCTCACCTACGATCACCGTATTGTTGATGGTCGCGAGGCTGTTGTCTTCCTTCGCACCGTTAAGGAGCTCATCGAGGATCCCCGTAAGATGCTGCTCATTTAGTTTGATTTATATATCTAGTTAGAGCTTTTAAATGAACAACTCTGGATATCTTATCAGATGCGCTCGAGAGCAGTAATGAGCTTCATCTTATCGGTCATCTCGTCTTGAATCACGCACGCGTGTTTTAGAACATCACAGGCTTTCTCTAGTGTCCGCGTTAAGTGCTGGTTGGATATTTTCATTCGCTCAATTTCAGACTCGAGCCGCTTTTGATAGTCAATCAACGTACTAACAACCTTTCTGGCCGATTCAGGGCTTGAAGGGTCAAGCAAGGGAAAACCGCGGGCTTCGAGAAAATTGTTGTTATCGTGTGCCATTGATGTTTAACGGTACTATCTGTGGGCGGGAAAAGGAGATGTGAGAGAATTCCTAGCATGTTGTGCATCACATACTAGTACACGCCCCCATGTATGCATCTTGTGTCGCTCTATGGCCAACTACGATAGTTGAAGTTATAATTAGACATTAATGAGTACTACGAGATGTTAAGAGCCTTGAGTTCCTTCCAAAACAAAGTGAATTTCTCCTGTGAGTACGTCAGGTAGTCAAACGCCTCCTCCTCTGGCTCTGATACAATATTAGCTTCAGCTTCAGCTTCTTTCTGCCATTCCTGGAATTCATAAACACCTTTGGATGATAGCGCTTTATCAATGCGTTCCAATTTGGCTTCAAGATCTTTCGGAGCTTGGATAACACCCCAAAGGGCCCAATGGACGGACGGGGCAGGTAACCAATCTTGGACCTCTTCAACAAGGCTTTGTATCGCTGGCTCCAGGACGGTCTCATCGAGTACTGCAGCATTATGTTCGACATAGCTAGTAAGGAACCTAAGCTGCTCTTCACGGTTTGGGTACTTGTCGACCCATATATGATGAGGGTAAAGCGGGTGGTGGTAATCAGACATCCATTCGCAAAAATGGTTTGCAATATCGTACGCTCTGTTATTTGCACCGGCGTATTCAAAGTCAATGACAACCAGCTGTCGATGCTCGTTTTGTGGCTTCAAGAGCGGAGATCCTTTAGGGGGGTCTACGCGAAGAATATTACCATACTGTGTATCGTTGTGGCAGAACGCAAGCTTTTGGAAATATTCTGCACCATATTTATTGAGAAGGTATGCCTTGTATGCATCAATTGCCTTGAAAAGAGTGGGAATATCGGACCCAACAATCTGGTTGACATACCCTGGATTGCCATTAGACAGCTCGACCAAGCGGCTCGTGAATGACTCTCTCCATTTATTCAGCTTGTCAAAAACCACAGGTCCTTCTTCAATTTGTTCTTTGCTTATACTGATATGATCATGGAGGTCCCGCATCCGCTTGGCAATCTGAATACTAGTATCTGAATTGCGTAAATCTTCTTTAGTGAGAGCTTTGGCGTTGAGGAATTGCTCAAAGCGACCGTTTGTGAAAGTTCCTAATAGCCTTGCACCAATATTGTGCCGGGTCAGCTTCTCCACTACCTTGAGCTCCTCCTCGCGATCAATCAGCACGCCCACCTGAAGACCGTAAACGCGGAGCAAGAGCGGTTGAGGTAGCCTGTGATGGTAAGGACGCCCCTCGTATTCACGTTTAATCCGCTCCTTGATGTAGCTAGGAGGGGAGACCTTATAAACTGCGTTGGTGAGAGCACCACTAATGCGGTCCATTTCGATCCCATCGCTCATGTCGGGTTGAACGTGGCTCCACCCATGAATCCTAAGAGTATGAATCAGACGGAGCGTGTCTTGTTTGAAGTATTCCTCTGGCATTGAGTCGTCTAGTAGCGCGTCAACATTGGGGATGGGAGGAGGACCTCCTTCCTCATCGCTCTCGCCACCACTGCGACTGTTTATGCTATCTTTACTGCCTCTCCGACGAAATCTAGGCCGGTGGACACCCGAATGGGGCAGCATCTCGAATATGCCCATAATGCGATTGTGAAGGTGACAAACCAGTGGGGGCGATGCACCGCAAAATAGACTCATACGGTTATGACCCAGTCGACACGGAGACATTGCCGCTAAAATACTTTTTGTCATTATACACGCACGCATGTCCTCATGAACTCAAGTATGTAATATGCGTGGTTATAATATACACGTCGATATAGAAGGTCGGGGACGCTATCATCCTAATACATAGTGTTAACTGTCACTACCTCCACATCCTCTCCTTGGTAATGGTATGCTGAGGTTTATTTACGCTCTGCTGCGAAATTTAGTCCCCCTCATCTCAACGCGTGTGTGTGCATATGGCATGCGCGTGCCCACATGGCGCATGCGCTCCGAGCTTTCTTCGGGTGCAAACGCTCTTGTACTAAGCGAAATGAGGGGCATGTGTGGGACATGTGGGACCTTTGATATGCATCAATGGGGTATGATAGTATACCTGAAATTTCTCAAATTGGTAACCTAAATATGCAAGTTAATATATTTTAAAATTGGTCAGGAGACAGGCATGAGAACATTTTCCTGCCAGATATGCTAGCAAAAAGCGATTTGCCCAATGACAACCAGGAGTCGGCTGCAGCCCTCGAAATCGCTAGGGACCTTCTCTTTCGATCAATTGCGACGCATCCAGTTCTGCTCGGGAGGGGGAGCATGGTGGAGATGATCATTGTGACCATGAGATGCAGCTGCTGGGTACATCCCCCATGGGGTTTGGAGATAATACATGGGATAGAAGTCTGACCTGGCACCCATGTGCATCTTAGCGCTCTTGTGCTGGCCCATATTCTCCTTGTTTGCAGAGGAATTCACATACCATTTGGTGTTGAGATTGCTGTGATGCTTATTCCTAGGCCCACCTCCTCCGGGAGAACTGCGATTAAATTTGAGCGAGGGGACTCTCACATTACTCTGCTGAATATGATTGGGAGGTGGTGCCAATTGAGGGCGAATTTTGCGCTCTTCTCTACACTGGACATGAATAGTGCGCCCTTTCCAAAGGGTATGGTTTGTGCGCTCAATTGCTTGAACAACGGATAAGCTACTATCGTAGCGAACAAAAGCGAAGGCATCGGCGGAACTAGGTTTGCGAATAATCTCAATGCCTTGAACCTCTCCAAACTTGCTAAATTTGGCCTTGATTTCTTCCTCTGTAACATCGCGAGTAAGCTGGCCGACAAATAGCTGGTTGGCTTCAAAATTTCCTGTCTGATGAGGCTTGGTGGTCACAACATTCTGAACCCAGTAGACACGATAAGGAGAATTTTGCTGAAGCCCCGTGAATGCACGTGCAGCATCGTCACGGAACGCGAACCTAACAAACATACCGCCCCCAGGAGTTCCTTCAAACTTGACAATATTCTCAACCTCACCGTAACGGCTGCATATTTCGGTAGCGACGCTGTAGGTAACTTGCAAATTCGGCCGATCAGAGCAGATCAAAACTGTACGATTGACACGTGCAACCTCACAGCGAACTTCGCGGCCATCCACAATGCTTTTGTGACCTAGTTTAAGAGCATTCTCCGCGTCATCTTCGCTGCCATACTGTACAAACGCATAGGGCCGATTTTTGGGGTCACGCAAGACTTTAATGCTAAGAATGTTACCAAACTCAGAAAAATGGGTAGAGACACTGTTGCAAAGCTGCTCATCAGTACGTTGAGCAGACAAGCTAGCGACAAAGACACAATAAGCGGGACGGTGCTTCACTTGGTCGAGTTCATGCTCATCAACATCTTCTGTAGCTTCAGGGCCAAAAGAGCTATCTAGATCCTGGAGAATCTTATCGGGCGTTGCTGCTCTCGGGGTAACTGTGTCTAAGAGGCTGAAGTCCGCGCCAGCATTCTCATCACAGCTTGAGTCGTCTGAAATCTCGCAAAAAGCGGTGTTCGGGTCTAGCCAGTCTTTGTTGTTGATCATAGCTAGTATAGAAGATGGGGTCGAAATATGGGCGGGGACTTCATATATATAGATACACCTGCAGGTGTCAACTGCTGCATGAGCTGTGTGCACCCTGGATAATGGTAGCGTGGGACCCGCTCAATTACGGCGCTAAATAGAGTCCAATATTATTTCTAATGCATTTATTTATTTACAAATTTTTAAATCGGCATAGGTACTATATGCGCCCCACAAATCGATGCTTGATGAACAAAGCTGTGCAGGTAAATGTGACATACAACACTATCAGCGCAAATCACGCACCCGCCGGCATGGGCCGTTTAAACTTGAGAAGAATTTGCTCCATAACGTGTGCCATACCTTTCCTTGATTTATTGATACGAGCCACAAATGCGTCTCTACTCCAGGTTTCGATGCGCTCTTTGATACCAAGCTGCAGGCCCGAATTGAAAAGCACGCGATGATTAACCCTTGTTTTGTTCCCAATTCTGGAATAAAAAGCGATATCGTCTACTCTCAAGATCTTACGATGGTTGATATTTCGGGTCCAACTTTTCAGCGTCCCAGCAATTGGATCTACAACTGAAGTCTCCAGAATCCATGAGTCTGTGACACTACCAATAACCGCACGTGCCCACCATGGTATTGACCCTCGCTTGTGAACCAATCTATCAATACATAGTTGATTCTTTTGATTGAACTTCATTGAAATTGTGTCGATAGAAACCACCCCTTTGGAATAAGGGTTCGGGTACTTATTGTAATATGCAGTTGACGTGAGAGCAAAATTGTAAGCGTATTCATGTGAAGAGTTGTATAGTGTAACCATTTAGGACCCAAGCTAATTCTCTGAACAACCTGTAATTGCGAGGCCATTTGTTAAAGGGGCCCTCTCATTTATGGACCTCTAATTATGTAACCACACCAGCCAGCTCCCTCCTCCGCAAACTACAATGAACATGCAATTCGCGCCGTTTAAAACTTTTGTTGATCCAACATTTTTCAGTAAACTCGCTCAGCATAAGCTTGATAAAGCTAAGCTTGAAGAATTGAGTGTCCCGCTCCATGGTTTTGCAACAAATCCTGTGGCCGCCAGTCAGGTAGCCGGTGTCCACTTTACTGATAGATCGTTTGAAAGTACAGCACGTGTAGCAAATAGCAACCATGAGTACGTACTTCAAGGCAGTATTCTCAATTTCAATACCATTGAGGGGTTTAAGGAGCTTGATAAGTCCAAATTTATTAGCGATGCCGCTGCCTCGATTCAAGACCTTATCGACTCAAAAGAAATATTTGAGACACCCGCTAAACTTTCCAGTTTCTCTGCCATATCCTACTCCGACCTCAAGAAATATCTTTATTATCATTGGTTTTGCTTCCCCTCCTTGCCCTTCCAAAGCACTGTCAATGATGTGATTCATGAGCCTGACCATAATCTTGACAAAGTCATTGAACGGTATCAGCTTGCGGCGGATGATTCGGGTATTTTCTTTGCACTTAACCGAAACTTAGATCAATGGCAAGCTCGTCACCTTCGTAGCGTTGATTTTCACAGCAAACGAGTGACAGTGGGGATGGTAACTTTTGGATCTATTGAAGGGTTGCCTTGGCATCTCAGAAACCTTTGTAGTGCTTTGAGACCATATTTTGAGCATGCTTTGGTTTATGTTTACTCTCAAGCTCGGGGCGGTAGTTACTGGGTTGACATTGATTTACAAAAATCCAGCAGTAAAGAAACACAGGTTTTGGGGTGGGAACGCAATTCGAAGGGTAAGCTGGCTCCCAAAGTGAGTGATATGGGCTCGCTTCAAAATCCCCTCCAGCTCGCAGACCAAGCCGTGGACCTGAACCTCAAACTTATGAAATGGCGCGCAGCCCCAGACATTGATCTTGATGGCCTCAAATCCGCGAAATGTCTGCTTTTAGGTGCTGGCACACTCGGATGTTATGTATCGAGAGGCCTTTTAGCTTGGGGGGTTAGGCACATTTCATTGGTAGACTCTGGTAGAGTTTCATACTCCAACCCTGTCCGTCAACCACTCTTCACTCTCGAAGACTCTAAGAATGCTGTTCCCAAGGCTGAGGCGGCTGCTAAAGCTCTAATCGACATTTTTCCAGGTGTAAAAGCCCAGGGGCACCAGCTGGAGATTCCAATGGCTGGTCACCCCATCACAAATGAGGAAGACCAACATAAAGATTATGATCAACTTTGCAAGCTCATTGACGAGCATGATGTGGTTTTCTTATTGATGGATTCCCGTGAGTCACGTTGGCTGCCCACTGTCTTGTGTCAAGTCAAGCAAAAATTGGTGATGAATGTGGCTATTGGCTTTGATTCATACTTGGTAATGCGACACGGTATCGCCGGTCAAAATGGCCTAAGACTTGGATGTTACTTTTGTAATGACGTTGTTGCGCCTATCGACTCTGTCTCTAGATTGTCTCTCGACCAAATGTGCACCGTGACACGTCCGGGTGCCGCGATGATGGCTGCCTCTCTGGCAGTGGAGCTGTTAGCAACTATTTATCAGTCGCCGAACTACGGCCGGGCTCCTAAGGACGAAGAGACTATTCTTGGCGCTGTTTCGCATCAGCTGAGAGGGTTTATGCGCTCACACGAGATAATGAATATTTGGGGACCCGCTTTTGCCAATTGCTCTGCTTGCAGTGATGTGGTCATAGATACGTGTGATAAGAATGGTTGGGAATTTGTTAAGTCTGCAGTAAACGATAGTGACTACTTGACCGAACTGAGCGGCCTTGGTAGCCTTCAGCGCGCGACTGAGGATCTTGATTTGAGCGAGGACGACTGGAACCTGGAGTAAGAGTGCTTTGCAAAATAATCTCTCAAGTACCCAATTATCCTTTTACACTTTTTTTTGCTATGTTGCTACACCCTGATATCCCCCATCAACCCCCAATTTAGCATCTCTGTATATTTTATGTTATTTCAATCCCGTTCGCCCCATTATCTAAGGCAAGGTAAACATTGCCTGATATGGATGAGGATTTCGCAACATTCTTGCCTGTACTTGGGGGTGAAACCCTAGACAAAGTGCCTATAATTGCACAAATTCATCAAATCCGTCAATTAATTACTGAACACGTGGATGCGAGCATCAAATACGACCAACTGAAAGCACCCCAAATTTATAGCCACCTTCTGAAGCCGATAATCGAGAAAATTTTACAGCTAGGACTGAATGGTGGTACACTTTATTGCTTGCTAGCTAATATTGACCAGTTCCAAAAGCAAGCTCACGAGGAACCCTCATATGCGGGTCTGTGTAAAACACGCGCTGCATCATGTGAGATAATCTCTACCAAGCTCCTTAAAGAGTACACACAAATGCAACTTGCAGAGGCCCTTATATTTGATTTCTATCCACTCAGCGACGGCTCAGAAAATATGCAGATTCCTGCATGGCTTCGCATATCGGCTATCGAACTCGCTATCCACACGCAGTCTAAGCACTTTTTGAGCCATCCAGCAGTAGTGGACCTAGTCAATGACTTATGGAATGGTAAGCTTGTGTTTGATACCTACCTCAACAAATCCCATCGCTTCAATTTCAATTCTCGTGAAGAGTTGGGACTTCTAGTGCAAAGTCGTAAGGGCCTCGTGCGAAGATACGAATTTCAGAGCGCGGGACTTTTCAAACTAAGCCGTCTCAGAGTACCCCGCTATAGGTCTTTTTTCCGCACTCTTTCAATGGTCTGTTTTCTTTTTTTCTATTTTGAGCATAGTGTCCACATGCATAGCAGTCTATACCGTATGCTGTTCCTATTGTATGGCTTGGGTCTCTGCCTTGATGAGCTTGTCTATTTCTGGACCGTAAGACCAAGCCTCCACTTGATGTCGCTATGGAATATATGCGACGTTATCACCCTCTTGTTATTTGCTCTATACGCGTGCTTATATCCATATAATCCGGTGCTTGCCAAAGATCTACTAGCTATAATGAGTATCACGCTTGTTCCACGAATTTTTGGAGTCTTCGATGCTAATGAAAGCTTCAGTAAAATGCTCATGTCGGTCCGTCAAATGTCAATCGACCTGGGTATCTCGTGGCTGGTGGTTACAATATTCTCAGTAGGTTTCTGGGCAGCTTTTTCATTCAATTTCTCGGAAGAGTCTCCTCCAACAGTTGCCTATGACCTTGTGCGTATCATGTTTGGGTACACGGGTGCTGGCTGGGACCAATGGGAATATTATCGGGTTTTTGGCAAATTCAGCCTCTTAGCATATTTATTTTTGACCCAGTTTGTGGTCCGCCCCATTCTTACTGCTGTTTTAAGTGATACTTACAGCCACGTGAACGAAAACTCAACGCTCGAATATAACTATTTGCGCGCTCTCAATACTATTTCACAGCTCAAAACTGAATCCAATGTGTTGTTTTTCTTTGTTCCACCACTCAATATTCTAGAGTGGCTCCTATACCCCACACAATACATCATGCCTTATCACCGGTTCTTAATTCTGAACCGCACCATACTCAAAATCACGCATTTCCCGCTTCTGCTCTCAATTTTTATTTATGAATCGGTGAGCTGGCGACTGAGCTCCCTTAAACAAGTATCACAACAGCACAACCGTGCAAATCTTGCTAAAAAAGTCGCCAGTCTCGAGAGCCTTAATCCCGGCCATGTTCGAGGAGTGACAGCCGCACAGCCGCTCAATATGCGCAATAGTCGTGCAAATATCCGTTCAATGGGTACGCATACTCGTGCGAGAGCTTTTTCCAACTATGCTTTACTTGATGAGTTGTTCAACAACCCTATGCTCTCAGTAAAGTATGGCCAGTCCATTCCGGGGATTGCTTTCGATGAGGCAGATGAAAGCATTAGCAGCACATTGAGCAGCGCTAATGAAGACGCGGAAACCTCAACAGGCACATTACGCCACAGACCTGTTGAATCAGTTGAAAGTCGCCTGGATAAGCTTGAAGAAGCCGCCCATAGAATTGAAGGGCTATTAGCGCATATTCACAGGGAAATGGTGAAATCCAAGTGATCTAATAAAAGTAATAAATTATGTGATAAGAAATTTAGGGTATTTAGGGGAACTTGAGGCTGTCTTGGCTACTTTTTTCCGTGTTGTTCCCATATATTGTGTTGGTGGATAAACCAGCCGGGCAAATCCTGCTTGGATGGCAAAAGTACAGAGAGAGCGAGAGGATTAGATTTATCCACCTCACCTTGTTCAGAATTTTCATCGTAGATGATACATTTGGGTTCAATAAGCTCAAGAAAAAGCTCATTGGCATAGCTTGCCCTTGTGCCAGCCAAGGCCGTATATTCGGCAAGTACAGAGCTGAATGCCCAGTTCTGAAGCCTTCTGAGAACCCCCACAAGCATATTTGATGCATCTACTATCAATATTGGATGTTGCTTTTTGTCCAAGATGAGTTTGATCGCATCATTGTAGGTGCTGATGCTAACATACCTCCATTCGCTAGCAGGCCGCCATGGTTGAAGTCCATGATGATGAAAAACAATATTCTTGGTTGCACAAAAATCCTTGACTGGTCCAGTAGGCGACTCCGGGTTTAAATGAAGTATTGAGGTGAGATTGAGGGTTTCCAGGAACATGAGGTTTGCCTCGTTGATGTGTGCTGCTCGAAAAATTCCGTCCTCGACGCAACCGTATCCCTCGGGGATTTGATACATTTAGAAGTGCTTGCTTTCAACGTAAAGGAAAGATGCAAAGGAAGGATTTGTGTGTCAAGACTAAGGAGGTTGTGAGGTGCCCAAGACTTCCTTACCAAGCTGCCATCATGAGCGAGGACAAGACTGAGGATATGTGCCCAATTTGCCGGGCAAGCAGATATCTAAACCCGGATATGAAATTTCTCGTGAATCCGGAATGTTACCATAAAATGTGTGAATCATGTGTCGATCGTATCTTTTCTGTGGGCCCTGCTCCCTGCCCTTATAAAGGCTGTGGCCGGATTCTGCGAAAAGGAAGGTTCAAAACCCAGGTTTTCGATGATTTGAAAGTCGAGAGAGAGGTTGATATACGACACAGGGTGTTAAAACTCTACAACAAGCGAGAAGATGACTTCGAATCTGAGCAAGAGTATAACAACTATTTGGAGCATATTGAGGATCTCGTATTTGATATTATGGCTGGCGGGCCCGCTCGCGCAAAGGCTGAAGCGGAAATCTCAGAGTATGAGCGCGAGAACAAAAAGGATATATTGCAGAATGCTCTTCGGCAGCGAGAAGAGGATGCTGCCAACGAGAAGATGCAGCAATACGAGGTGGAACGCCAGCGTAAACTGCATTTATTAGCAATAGAGCTGCAGCAAAACGAGCAAGAAGCTCTGGCCGCTAAAGAACAAGAACTGGTGGCCACCTTAGCCGCTACCACTGGTCGTAAAACTCGCAAAATTGTCCAGGACATTGAGCAAAGGACTCAGGAACACATTGCCGAGCTCCGCAAGGCTTATCACGAAGAGATTAACAAGCCCCAGTACAAGAAACTCTCAGGCCCCTCAGTCAAGCGCGATCAACAGCCCGTCGAGAGTATACCATTCACGCCGTTCGCCGGTGACCGCCAGATCGAACAGTGGTCGCTCAGAGATAAATACTTTGATCCCACAATGGGTCGTGCCAATACTAGCTCAGTCAAGGCTGGTGGTTTCTCCGCCAAGGGAGCTCAGCACGAGGCAATCACCCTGGCTTTTATGGGCATGACAGTGGATGTGCAATCGGAAAAGGCGCTCAAAAACATCGAGCAAGAAACTGAGACAGATGTCAAGACGGAGGTCAAGGCTGAAGTTAAACCAGAGCCTTTGGCTGTCTAAGATGTGAGGATGTGTGTAGATTATATTATTTATTATACTGTTGAAGTTGGAATTATAATGTACGTTTGCTTATTGTTTAAGTAGCTGTAAAAACTCATCGCGGGTGCGCTGCCTGTCTCTAAAACAACCCAACATGCAACTTGTTGTGGTACTAGCACCCGGTTTTTGTACGCCCCTCATTTCCATGCACATGTGCGAAGCTTCCATCACGACTGCCACGCCCTGGGGCTCGAGCATCTCCCATAAGGCCATTGCGATCTGTTTTGTGAGACGTTCCTGGACCTGAAGTCTCCTGCTGAACATCTCGGCGATACGGGCTAATTTCGAAAGACCAATAACCCGAGATTTAGGAATATAAGCGATATGAATTTTACCGTGAAACGGGACAAGATGGTGTTCGCACAGTGAGAAAATATCAATATCTTTGACCATAACCATCTCGTCGTGGTCTTCATCAAAAACAGCCCCATTGATCACCTCCACGATATTCTTCTGATAACCCTTTGTGAGATCGAGCAGTGCTCTGGCATAGCGTCCCGGTGTGTCTTCAAGTCCTGGTCGCTGTACATCTTCACCCAATTCTTGTAGGATCGTCGCCACAGCACCCGCAATCCTGTTTTCTCTAGCCTTGGCCGCCTCTGAGTCCTCTGAGGCTCTGGTTTCTGCACCAATACTGGGCCAGCTCAGAGTGCTGATTTCGTTTGGTGGCCCTTGTGCTTGGCCGGAAAATTTCCGCAAATGTTCCTGGTATTTGGGGTAATCTGATGGTGGTTTGGCTCCTACCGGCGACATGCTGAGTGAGAGGTGGGTGGAGATAGAGAGATTATGTAGGAAGAGATACGCACGGACTTTTTTATGGAAATAATATAGAAAGCATAAACTGAGTTTACAGTTTCCTGTTGAAAAAACAAGAGGAGTCACTCAAATCATCCTCGAAACTTAGAACTAATGATCTAGATTTTTTCGTGTGAGTCACTATAGCCATAACATTTGAGATAATATATGCGTAAAGCAGAACACAGGTATCATCTGGCTCAACAAGCCCCTTAATTGATGTCAAAGGGACTCCGTTTGTGGTTTGAATACAAGTTTGGCTCTCGTTTGGACTGCAGACAATCGAGATGGTATGTGGGTTCGTCGCGGACATATCTCGCCCTAAATCCTTACAAGCTCGTTCCAAGAGGCCTCACCGTTTTTGAGCGCTTCTTTCATAGCACCCAAGACCTTGGGGCCACCCAAAACATATTGCCCGTTATCGACAAGAGTACCGAGCTCAGCAACTACGCCCTGATCATCGCTTGGCTTAACCTTGGCGTATCCTTGTGCTGCAATACTTTTTTCCAACTCTTTTTTGCGCTCGATTTGAAATTTCCGTTCTTTTTCCTCGGCTTCTCTCTTTGTGCGCTGCTGCTCTTCGAGTTTGATCCTTGCCTGCTCACTGCGCAACTCTCTTTGAGCGCGTTCCTCGGCATTGATGTCCCCATACATTTGCTCTTCAATTTCCTCGCGCTCTCTACGGCTACGCGCTTGTTGCTCCATGTACTCGAAATAGTTTCTGCGTTGAGCTTTGAGGGCCAGGGATTTAGCCTTTTTGGCGCCAACCTCGCGATTCTTCCAGCTATTGAGACGCACCGGCTCGTCATTCTCGGCTTGAGCTTGACGCTCAGCCAATGCCGCTGCTGGGTCACGAGGAGCTAGCGGTGTATCTTCCTCCTCACCCACCTGCTGCTGCAGCCCCTGCTCCTGCTCCTGAAGAGGTATCACTTGGCCATCATCACCATCATGCAATGCCATAGCGGCTTCGTATTCCTTTCTTTCTTCGTCGGTAAGCTGATCTCTACTGGAATAATACCAGTATGCCACTATGCCACCGACTACAGCAGCATTAAGGTAATGGTACCACTGCATGTCAAGTGACAAGACCTGGGGGTAAACCGAGATGATGAGGGCACAGCCAGTGAATAGACTACCCTTTGTTGCTATACAGTATATAAAATAATAGCTATTCTGATCGTCATGGCTTCGTGTAGGTGCATTTGAGAACTGTCCACTCAACCTACGAGGTAGCATACTTGCCATTGTCCACAAGCTAGTTAATGGCCATATCATGACTGTGGAGTAAAGAAATTCAAGCGACACTCCGAAGTTACACCAAAATACGAAGCAAAAGACACAGAAGAATATGAATTTGATGTCAAAATCTTCCCGGGCAAACCCACGCCCATGGCACCATTTCGGGTCCCTACCCCTAAGACTTGATCGTCACCTCCCAAGCTTACCATGGACCACTCTGGGAACAAGATCGACGGCACGGTCACACAGTTGCTCATGCACACCAAGGACCTTCTCCATACACTAGAACAATGGGCGTACGGGAATGCCAGCGAAGAGCAGGTGAGTGACGTGTACGTTAGGCTCGGCAATGAGTTTAACCTCGCGTGCCGGTGTTTTGTAGAGGCGAACATCGACATCACTGATCTTGGAGATGTTCCTGCGCAGCTACGCCAGGTTTTGGAACGTGCACTTAGCGAAACTGCGAACCAGCGGACGCTCGATAGCTACTTGCCTAGTATCCGCGAAATTGTGGTAACTTTGCTGAGACAACTCAAGCACAAGCAAACAATCTTGCGCCAGAATAGCCCGAGAACTACACATATTCGCGCAGCTTCTAATGCATCTACAGCCTCTGCTCACTCTAATCGGTCAAAACGCGGACCCAACCATGCGCCAACCGCGACCACCCCGACCAGTTCTGAAATGCCAATGGCCCCCAATCAGTCTCCCATGCGGCAACCAACTGACAAGAAAGAGTATATACAGCAGCATCACCAGCAGCCATCGCCACAGTATATACCCCAACCACCACAGGCAGAGAAACAAGACCCCTTGAGCCAGCTACAGAAAAGTCAAGCTCTCGAACGCCGTGCCTCGAAGCGTTATAGCTCTTATCACATGGTAAAAATCATGAATGGGGATCAGACTACTTCATTACCAACCTCATCACATCATGCCACACATCATGCAGACTTTACCGAGTCGAATGTCGTGGAGGACAGATCTGAACGCTCGAGGGCTGCCAGGAAAACACAGACACCAGCAATGCAGTCTGTGGCAGAAAAATCGCCCCAAATACCACCCTCAGAGACTCCCAAAAAGGAGGACTCAAACTCATATAAATCCACTGTTTTTCTCAGGTTGGGCCATCGCGTTCGTAAGGGTAGTTTGGTTCCGCCTTATTCACTGGCCGCTGTGCGGCTCCAGTTTGTCGATTTGTTTGGGTTCACACCCAAGGCAGGTGAAGTATTTCCCGATCTAATGATCCAGGATCATGACACTGGTGTTGAATACGAGCTCACTGAAGCTACTTTACAGGATATCAGACGTGGTTCTCTACTGACTTTGTGCGTCAAGACGGACGAGGACGCAGCAGTGGATGCTCAAATTAAAGAGTTGGTACAAGCTGTTCAAGATCTTTCGACAAAAGTCGATACGAAATTGGGCATTCCTTCTAAGGGAACTCCCACCATTGGTTCAGCTCGGTTCAAGGGCCCTCCTGGCACTCAAGCTCCAGCATCAAACACTGCCACCAATGTGCCAGAGAAGCCCCAACCAACACAAGCTCCAAAAATTCTTGCAGACAATACTGATTCTTTCCGTCAAGAGTTTGCAATCATGCGCCAGTTGTGCAATAAAACAATCAACTCCATGCGCCAGGATGTCAAAAAGCTCCAAAGCCAGGTCACCGACATCAAGACTGCAAATTCAGGCACCAACCGTGGCTATATGACTGCTTCTCACAAAAAGCTCACCGACGATACACAGAAGCTTATTTCATGGGTTGATGATCTGCAGGATCTTGTCGAGTCTCAGCGTAAGGACGTTGCTTCTAGAGGTGTGCGCTTGAGCCAGCAACAACTCGATAATACCGGAAAGTCCATCATCAAAGCAGCGCAAGACCTACGGGAGCTCCAGCAATACATCACCAAAGAGAACCCCACCTGGGTCAAGACGTGGGAGACTGAGCTCAATACTGTGGTCGAGGAACAACAATTCTTCAAACTGCAGGAGCAGCTTGTCACCGATCTTGAAGCTGATTTAGAGAATGCTCGTAAAACTTTTGAGCTAGTCGAGCAATGTGCAATGGAGCTTTCTAAAAGTGATATCAAGCGCAACCCGATAGTTGTGCGCCCACCAAGTGAAGACCCGCAGGAAGCAAAGCATGAGCTACTAGGCGAGATTGTGGCACTGAAACCGAATCATACAGAGCGGGCCGAAGCAATTGAGAAGGCTGAACGGCTACGCAAACGTGAATTGGAGATGAGGTCAGATGAATTCAAGCAAGAGCTTGGAAATTTCGTCGAGGAAGGTAAGCTTCAAAAAACCGGCGGGTTGGAGGAGGTTGAGCGTCGTCGTAAAGAACGGGACGAGATAATGCGCGAGGAGCAGCGAAAGACAGAGTTAGAAGCTCAGCGACAAAGAGAGTTGGCAAAGGAAGAACGGCGGCGTAAACGCGAAGCTGAGCGCGTTGAACAAGCAGAGATCCCTCAAGCAAGCCCAGAAATTCCCCACCCTCAACATTAAGAATTTACCACGACTAAAGGACAAGAGGGTAAAGCATATATATCTATATGGGTTTTTGGGCAAATAAAACATTTGCACACTTTAATTTATATTAAATAATCAAATTAGAAAGTTCGAGCTGAGCACGTTTCTTCTTTTTATAAATATTGAGCCATGTATCGACACCATGCTTCATGATACCGCCCATACGGAGGCCACAGGTCTTGATCAGTAGTCTAAGGAACCGATAAATGATCTTACGACTTGTTTTAAAGTCAAGTTCAAGAGCTGCAAAAAGTCGACAAATGGAACGCACAGAATGCCGAACGACCCTTTGAACAAAGCCTGGACTTGGCGGCTGGCGTAGCTTGATGAAGGTCTTGAAAACACTCGCCATTTTACAGGTCTTGAGCGTGATAATTTTCTCTACCTCAACCCATGCTGGATCCTCAAGGGCCCAATTTGCAGTATTTAAAAATGGGACAAGATCAGCGGGCATTTGTGTCAAGTAAACTGGCTTAAGCTCACGACCTGGTTTCATGGACTCTTCAATCGCTATATGCTTCCGCCTAGCAGTACTTCTAGCAGCATCAATAAGCGTCTCTAACTCGAGCGAGGGCTCCATGTGGATCTTGTTCCCGGACCAGGAGATGGGGATGCCAAGAAAAGTGGTTTGATCAACCGAAGCACTGCCAAAGTTACACTCTGTCTTAACTGAAGAGAAAAAAATCCCATACTCGGGAAAACCTCGACTACGAGTTATGGTTTTGAGGAAAACCTCGGCCTCTAGTCGGTTTGTGGTGATATATAAAAAATCGTCAACATACCGCAGTATGAGGGTATTTGAGTTAGCCCAGAATCGAGACAGCTCTGATCGAATGAAATCCTGACACAACAGGTCGCATAATGATGTAGAGATACTCGACCCTTGAGGTATACCTTTGTCCATCAAATAGTATCCTTGACCCACTTGCACAACTAAATTTCTGAGGACTCTTTCTACTTTCCCCAACACGCTGGGTCCCGGAATGACACGGGTATTATGGCTTTTTTCGACAAATACCTGATTCTTCGAATTTTCAGGAGTTATACTAGCCAAGTGTGCCGGGGACTGTATCAGCTGCTCGCTTAAGTTTAAGCCCCATTG
Organism: Wickerhamiella australiensis; assembly: GCA_030579635.1. Lineage (NCBI taxonomy): Eukaryota > Fungi > Ascomycota > Dipodascomycetes > Dipodascales > Trichomonascaceae > Wickerhamiella > Wickerhamiella australiensis. Next base: position 132,532 of record JAKTRM010000013.1, on the reverse strand, counting down.
CTGGCTTGATTCTAGCTGATCCATATTCAAACCCACTTGGGCTCGCATGTTGCTAGTACAGCCCAGTTTGGTCACTCTTTCTATGGTCTTGTTCCAGGGTGTGTACAAGGGAGTCAATGCTCGTTTCACATAATAGGGTGTATAATAAGTCGGATTGACCAGCTTCTCAACAATTTCAAGAACTTTAGCAGAGTTCGCTTCATCAAAACAGCCTTGGATGTCTGTGCGCACAGCATAAAAGCTGTTGCCTGCGTGCTCTTGAATAAACTGATGAATTAGCGGGTATGCCTCGTTCACACTTTTAATCCTGGGTGTTTCATGCTCCTGATCAGCATGATACTTGAGCACACCATTTGAGGAGGCCAATACCTGTTTAAACTGATTGAGGTTAACAAGCACTCGATAAGCACCCGGCCGAGTCTTGGGCACTATATGCGAGGTGACTGCGGTTAGCTTCTGCCACTCCTGTGGATCGTCAATGGGCGTAAGAGTCTGAGCAAACTCAGCCTGCTTTTGCTGGCGGGCTTGCTTCCACCCATTCTTCTTGAGATAGACTTCCCTCGTCCCCGCACCGCACTGTCGAATGACAAAATAGCGTAACAGGTACTCATTGACAAGAACAAATACCCAAAACATAAACTGCCTGAAATATTTCTGGTTCAACTCTGCTTGCTGTTTACTGCTTGATTTCCCCAACCAGGTTTCGGTTAGCTTGAAACCTTTGGTCATATTCTCAATATAATATTTCGAGTGGCCATTGAGCTTAATATACTGGTATATCTTGCGCTCCAAAAGTTTCCAATTGTCCCGCGAGCCAAGCGTTTCCGATGGTAGAATATATCGCAAGGAAGAGCAACAAAACTTGGAAACGATGTGCTGAGGAACGATATCTGTTTTTTTGGTCGCAATGGCTCTGAAATTCCTATGCAAGCTCTCTGAGTCAAGTCGCTTGTAGGTGTCGGCAAGCATTGCGTCGAGAGTCATTAGGTTTGGTGAGAGGTCCTTAAATTGTGGCTCGCCATACTGTTCTGCAAGCTGGGGGTCTTTAAAATTCTCAATCCATTTTACTTTAGAGGGTGGAAATGCCTGATTGAATGCTAATGGCACCACAAACTTGATATTGGTGATTATCTCTCTCGGAATCTGGACTTGCGATGGGAGAGTAATGTTTAATCCAACAGCCTTATTCTTTGCAATAGTTTCTTTCTCAACAGGGTTTAGGGGTCGAAGCTTGGCCACGTATATAGATCCAGAGCTTTTCCATTTACTGCAAGTACTTCGAATAGGGGCATCATACCGTACTGGGTCACCACTCAATTGAATGTAGCTGTCGGTGCGATTTTGCTGTGGTAAGAATACACACGCTTCGAATACCAGGAACTGAATAATAGATCGGCCCAGTTTTTTATCCAGAGCAGCCCAGAGCGGACTTTTGAAGATTGTGCTCGAAAGGGTATTAGTATTGTGCGAGGGCCGGGCGAGAGCAGCAGATCTCCTGGTTTCGAATACTCTGTCGATCCATTCCCAGTATGGCAGGGATCCCCCCGACTCTATCTCTCGTTCATGGTACTCTCCACTATATGCCACTAGCAGCTTTAGGTGAGCTCGGAATTCTTGGCGCTGAAATACGTCCAACGATGCCATGAACTCCTCAACATTGAACGAGAGTGTCTTTATCAGAAAATTCTCGAGCGTGATAACTTTCTCAAAAGAGCGTTTGAGCCGCTTCATGATATGGCGACCTTTTCCTTTCCTTCACGCTTGTCTCGGGCTTTGATTTGTGACTCAGCTGTCTATGGCACTCGCTTCACAACCTCAAGCGGGCCAATCAGGCTATGCAAGCCGACTTCGACTGGAACAAACATCTCTTTTTGTTGCCACAAGGCCTCTCGCTCGCAAAAGAGCTTCAACACAAGTGAACTATGCCGAGTTCGAGGACTTTGAGGAAGATGATGATGGCGCGTATGGTGGCTCAAACCCGGGGTCGCCGAGCTCAGAAAAGGCGAAATCAGAGTCATACCAAGTGGAAATTAAACGAGCTGCTCAGCCCACCAAGCACGCTGCCTACTCACAAGCTGAACTCGAGACAATCGCCAATCAGGAAGAAGTACTAGTACCCATTCGGCTCTCGCTCGACTTTGAGAATTACAAGATTACAGACTTTTTCATGTGGAATATAAAGGAAACAGAACTAACACCAGAGCAGTTTGCCATTATCACATGCCAGGACTTGGACTTGCCGGTGGGCTACACCAACAACATCGCTAGTAGCATTAAAGCACAGCTCCAGGAATATAGTGAGCTTGCATCCATCAAGGTTCCTGAGGGTGATGGTCTCAATGTCATCATCAATCTGAGTCTGACGCTAGGAAATGAAATGTTTGAGGATAAGTTCGAGTGGGACATGAGCGGCAATCTGACGCCCGAAGAGTTTGCTCGCACAGTTGTTACCGACATGGGTATTTCTGGCGAATTCTATCCGGCCATTGCCCACGCTTTACACGAATCGCTACTTCGTCAGAAACGCGAAATTCTAGAGGGTCACAAACCTCGGGCAGTTCACAATCAAGCAGCTCTAGATATGGCTGCTGGCTGGAGATTCGATCAAGACCATAAAGGTGAGGAATGGGGACCTACCATCGAAACTTTGACTGCGGAGGAGCTCGAGAGAAGAGACATGGAACGCGAACGCACCTTGCGAAGAATGAAGAGAGAGTCTGCCCGGTTTAATGCCGAGATCGAATTAGGTTCCCTCAGCAGATTTAAGAGGAGACGTAGAGATTCCCCAGCTGTGGGCTCACCATGGTGAGATGCATTTCTCTGGACGTAATTCGTTAAGGATGGGGAGAGCCACGATGAGTCGGTGCGGGGCAACTTGCTGCTGTTCAACAGGAACTCACGTCGAAATCAATATCTAACACTGCCCTCACAAATGATCAATTCATCTGTTTTGTGTATAAAATCAATAAATTCAAACAATAAAAAATCTTACATTTAAGCAGATCTTTATGCACGAGCGAGAATTTAGGAGTTACTTGGAAAAACTGGGGAGAGGCAGGAAATAGTGAAGGAATGCAAAATCGGAGTACATAGTTCCGTAGTTAATGAGTTGAAAATTTTTCAGGATTAAATTATTGGATCTTGAACAGCAACTAAAAATACTAATTAGCGACTGCTGAAGCGAGGTACAATAGGTGCATAGACGAATCCAGCAGTGCTTGAAAACATTTCATGGCAAAGACCTCATAAGCTCAAGATGATAGAGTTTTTGTAGAAATATAGATCTTAAATTAGTTTAAGTTCATATTGAGAAGTCTGCCACACCCGTGAAGTCCTATTCTCAAAATTCACCTCGCTCTCATGCCTTCATTCCGGGCAGCCACCTTGTATTCCTGTGATCTGAGAGATAGACACAGAGAGACAGTCTCTATATAAATACGATAAAGTGGGTTTTCTGTTTGGATTTCGAGATCTATTCTTGGCTCTGAGCCTGTTAGTGCCTTAGCTTGTCCACCTATTCCTGCAGTAAATTATGTCGGCAAAATAAGATCCTTTTTCACGTAAGGCGGGTAGCAGGGATAAAGGATTAACATTTTATGCGTATTAAGTAGCTTATCTGAATATATCAAGACTGGGATGTAAATAAGGTGCTGCCCAGAATGTGAACAGTATGGTGTAACATGACAAGGTAGCCTGTACTACAGCTTATCGCTTAATAAACATTTCTAGACGTCATTGTACATGAACAGTTCCGGCGTCTCTGAAGGGGGTTGGGAAACCCCCCTTAGACGCGTCATTCGCAGGATGTTAGGCAGGGGAAGTGAGGATTGATCGTAAAAACCGCGAAACTTCACGCGTTTTCATTTTTAATGCGCTCCCTACATCACTAAGGCGCTAAATCGCGATTTCATAATCAAGAGTCGCACTCGTTGCTGTGATACATTCCCTTGCGCATAAATTTCCCAAAGCGGTAATTCAGGCTTACACAAAGTTTCATGGGTACAGAATACATGGATTTCAAAACAGCACAGTAAAAACTTTTCAATCACATAGTCTAAGATGAAGCACATGTGAAGCAAATGTTGTGAGATCTCCTGTCTCGTATTTGAGAAGGCTCGAAAACTGACTAAATGGTGTCGAGCATTTCAGGGTGTGAGTACTTGTATGGGCACAAACTTGGGCATTTAAAAGCTCAATTAGAATGAATATACTACTTTAAACTCTAGTGAGTGATACCAGCTTCAAAATTTGTAAGGCTCCGAGCAATTCTGCTCCAAAGTCATGGTGGTTATGCCGATTTGGGAGGAGGCAGGGTACTACCCGTACCCAGATGGCAGGTTATACTGTCGATTCCGCATGGATACAGGGGCTTTAGAATGAAAATTAAAGAGAAAATTTATAAAATTTGAATTCAAACGCGACTTGACGCGCGACAGCATCAGCACAAGGTAAAACCCCGGCCCCTTCCTCCATGCATTCCTTGCATGATTGTGCAGGGGGCACCCCTTGTTTTGTCAGAGGAGTGCTCTCAACTTCCTTACTTCTTACTGTCACCACCCACAACCACCCCAACTTTAGTCGTTCTTTCAACCCTCTTTTTGTGTGACCCAGAAAATGAAGTTCAATATTTTAAATACGCTTGTATTGGCCGCGACCGCGGCCGCCGACTCTTGTACTCTTATTGACGGTATGTACTACTGTAATGAGGTCAAGCAGATCCAGTACGAAGGTATTGGTTTCTCTGGTTCTTACAACCAGGTGACTTCCATGGGCAATGGCCAGTGCTCGTCTCAGCCCAAGTCTTTCAGTGGTAGCTTGTCCCCGCTCGATGAGGAGATCTCTCTTCATTTCCGTGGCCCTTTGCACCTCTACCAGTTTGCTGCCTACACCCCTGGTTCTAGCAGCAGCAAGCGCGAGGTTCATCACAAGCATAAGCGTGAAGCCAAGCCTGTTTTCGTTACTCAGATCGTTCAGGAGACCCACATTGTGACCGTCGATGCCGCTGGTAACCTCATTACCCAGGCTGCTACTGCTACCGTTAACCCTGCGGCCCAGGGTTCTCAATCTCAGGGCTCTCAGGCCCAGAGTTCTCAGGCTCAGAGCTCTGTTGAGACCAGCCAGGACCATGTTTCCATCGAGAACAATGGGTTCAACTTCAACGGCCTTGCCAACCCCAGCACTACCGGCCCTAGCACTCTCTCTGAGTCTGCTGCTGCTGCCGCTACCCAGTCTGTCTCCTCTTCTTCTGGTTCCGGTGACTGGAGCCGCTCTGGCTACTACAACGCTGGCTCTGGCTCTAGCGACGGTCTTGTGTTCCTCAACAACATGGGAGGCGCTGGCTCTGGTGTTTTTGATTACTCCTTTGGTAACTCTCTTTCTTTTGCTGGCAGCGATGGAAAGTCCTGCTCTGACAGCTCTACTGTTCTCAGCGACACCACACTCCCTTCCAACAGCGAAGTGATAATCTTTACTGACAAGAAATGCAGTGGAGATGACTGTGGTTTTTACCGCGATGGCATTCCCGCTTACCATGGTTTCAGCGGAGCTGAGAAGATCTTCCTTATGGAGTTCAGCATGCCCACTGAGAGCACCGCTTCAGCCGGCTCCTTTAACTATGATATGCCCGCCATCTGGGCCCTTAATGCTCAGATTCCCCGTACTCTTCAATACGGAAACGCCGACTGCTCCTGCTGGACTTCTGGCTGTGGTGAGCTCGACCTTTTCGAGGTTCTCTCTGCTGGCAACTCCAAGTGCACCACTACTTTGCACACCAAGCAGGGTGGTTCCGGCAAGGGCTCTGCCGATTACTTTGCTCGCCCCACTGACAAGTCCATCAAGGCTGCTGTCATTTTCAACAACGGTGTTGTTACTCTTACTGAGCTTGACGATGACGTTGACTTCTCCAGTTCCCTCGATGATGATACCATTAACGGATGGATTGCTGCCACCAAGGACAAGTCTTCATCTGTTCAGTTGTAAGAACCTGTTTTTTTAAGTAAAGTATTATAGTAAACTAAGATGTATGAATCAATGAAAGCAGTCAGTTGTCCGTTTTCAAGTTTTATATCTATAAAAATAGCCTCTCGCTAGAATTAAATTTAAGATGCACTATTGCAGCATAGAACAAATTCAGTGTAAAAAACATGGTATGACTCTACATATCTCTGTGAACCCATGAAGACTAGTTCACGTACAGCCCAATTCGTCCTCTACACCCCGAAAGCTTTCCATACAGCTACAGAAGTCTACAATGCTTGATGAAGTTGCACTCCAAGTCGAGATCTCGATGCCAACAACTCTCGATGCCCCTACATTTACAGGAAGGTGACCTCATGCGGCATATGGGGGTAAAATTTGACAGCTCCTTGATAAGCTACATAGCATCTTGAGCTACATGAGGTTTACTCGAAACTCTTTGGACTCAAAATTCAATAGGAAAACCAGAACAATCCGAGTCGGACCGAAAAAAGGGGTCGCGATATGCGGGAAATTCTGCAGGATGCAGGCAAGTACATCTGAATTTTAAGCGTATAGTTATCGGGCAAACGTGCGGTAGAATTATGAGGGAAAAAAACTACTGGCATCAGATTATCAAACCAATTGAAGCTATGTCTAACGCAGGAAGCTTGGCTTGGGCCAGTATAGCGAGATTGTGCATATCAGTCTCCTTTCCTACTTGACAGAAAGGTGGGGCTGGGGTAAGTCACACGATAACCAGAGGTGGAGTTCTCGATTGCTCTGTTAAGGTTCGAACTGTAAGGTTCAATATAATTTACTGACAGCTGGATTCCCATTCATTGATGTCACCTCAAGGAATCCGGCGAGCTTGTTCGGAAAAACTACATGAGTGGAAATATTCAATATGCACCACTCTGCATGCGAACAGATAATCTTGTATAAATCCATCAGAGGCGAGCATATACGATATAATTCCCAAAGATTTAAAAAGAAACTCCGTCAAATAGTACTCTTATCAATATCAAAACAAAGTTGGCCGCGAATGTGGCTGTACATGACCGCCAAATCAAGCTACGATAATTTTACGGCCCGGGTCGGGCACAAGCAAAAGTTATCGAGGATAGGGAGAGGGTCCAATCAGATTCTATGTAAAATAATGTTAGAATCTGTTATTTGAGAATAACAGATTGATGAATTCCACAAGTTGTTGATAAAACAGTGAAAATTGTGCTTTTGTAGCCATATATTGTAGTGTTTATGACATTACCCCGCGTTTCGGGTCAACGAGTGGGCCATGCAGAGAGCTGCATCGGGATTAATCGGGTGCAGACCCTGGTGGACGTTATTGCAATTAAAAAGCGTGTTGGAGAAAATAAAACCTTCAATTTCATTAATGAATTCATAGTTCATGTAGTATTTTTTGCCTCAAACCTACACTTGATGCCATGCTGAGTTCAAATAGGCCATGTGGGTTTATGCAGCTCGCCGGTGGTCACATGCGCCCGCACAATGTATAAATAAACGGCGACCCCCCACGATTTAATGACAAAAAAGATGAGCCCCATCAATCAAACCAATATTAACCCCAGCGGTGTTGTTGCTCACCCCCCCTCTGCTCAAATTGAAAAAGACCTTTACGAGTCTGCTCACATCAATTACCACGAGGTCAAGATTGAGCACAATCCCAGTGTTGCCTCCCTGTACGAGGATGCACTTGTCCACGAGGTTGGCTCTGCTATCTCATCTACTGGTGCTCTCATTGCCAACTCTGGTAAGAAGACTGGTCGTTCCCCCAAGGATAAGCGTATTGTTGATGAGGAGACTTCCAACTCTCATGTCTGGTGGGGACCTGTTAACAAGAAGTTGACAGAGAACTCGTGGAATATTAACCGTGAGCGTGCCATTGACTACCTCAACACCCGTCCCCGCCTTTACGTCGTTGATGCCTACGCTGGCTGGGACCCTCGTTACCGCATCAAGGTCCGTGTTGTCTGCGCCCGTGCTTATCACGCACTTTTCATGCGTAATATGTTGATTCGCCCTACCGAGGAGGAGAAGAAGTCTTTCGGTGAGCCTGATTTCACCATTTACAACGCTGGTGCCTTCCCCGCTAACCGTTACACTGACGGTATGACCTCCACAACATCTGTTGACGTCAACTTCAAGTCTATGGAAATGATCATTTTGGGTACAGAGTATGCCGGCGAGATGAAGAAGGGTATCTTCACTGTTATGTTTTACCTCATGCCTGTGAAGCACGATGTGCTTACTCTCCACTCCTCTGCCAACGAGGGTAAGCAGGGTGATGTCTCTGTTTTCTTTGGTTTATCTGGAACTGGTAAGACCACTCTTTCTGCTGATCCTAACCGTATGCTTATTGGTGATGATGAGCACTGTTGGTCCGACAATGGTGTCTTTAACATCGAGGGTGGTTGCTACGCCAAATGCGTCGGCCTTTCTCAGGAGAAGGAGCCAGATATTTTCAACGCCGTCAAGTTTGGCTCCGTTCTTGAGAATGTTGTCTTTGATCCCGAGACCCGTGTTGTCGACTACGACGATACCACTTTGACGGAGAACACTCGGTGCTCTTACCCCATTGAGTATATTGACAATGCCAAGATCCCTTGTTACACTGAGAATCACCCCACTAACATTATCCTCCTCACCTGTGATGCTCGTGGTGTCCTTCCCCCCATCTCTAAGCTCACGAACGAGCAGGTCATGTACCACTTTATCTCTGGCTACACTTCCAAGATGGCTGGTACCGAGGAGGGTGTCACTGAGCCTGAGGCTACCTTCTCTGCTTGCTTCGGTCAGCCCTTCCTTGTTCTTCACCCCATGAAGTACGCTACTATGCTTGCCGAGAAAATTAACAAGCACAAGGCAAATGCATGGCTTCTCAACACCGGTTGGGTTGGTGCTTCTGCTACTAAGGGTGGAAAACGCTGTCCACTCAAGTACACTCGTGCTATTCTGGATGCGATTCACTCTGGCGAGCTCGCCAAAGCCGACTACGAGACTTATGGCACCTTCAACCTCCAGATCCCCAAGTCAGTCTCTGGCGTTCCAGCCGAGATCCTTGACCCTGCTAAATCTTGGTCTGTTGGTAACTTCAAGGAGGAAGTTAGCAAACTTGGTAGCCTTTTTGCTGAGAACTTCAAGCGTTTCGAGGCCGAGGCTACTAAGGACGTCATTGCCGCTGGCCCCCAGCTTTGAGCTCTAAAAGATATTTAATATAGCAATAGCAAATCGCATTTCATAAACTGAAGCAGATTGAAGGATTAATTTGAGACATTGTATTGATGAGAACCCAGCACAGCTCTATTCTTTTATAGCATCTACTCTACCGTTAAATGGGAAGTAGAGGACTATCAAACTAGTAGTATGCCAGCTCTTTATATATACCGAGTCATTTATTTACAGGAATGCCCCCCTCATTCATTAGCGCGATGTTTCGCCGTCTTTTTCTACGAGTGCACCAGACACTTTCAACAGTTGTAAATGTGACTGGAGGTCGGGACAATGCTAGCGTGAAACATCTATCTGACAGTTCACACTTTTTTAGCTCTTATCGTTTCTATATTTGATGCCTGTATTTTGGTCAATTTGCATAACTCCTTAAACCCGGTACCTGCTTATGGGGCTGGGGGTATGCATGAGACGTTTTAGCGAGTTATGATAGGAACCGACGATAGACGAACTCAACTTAACATGGTTGCGAGAATAGTTGATACAAAAAAAAAAGGCGTTCTAAAACATATATGCATGTGGTCTCTGACAGGTACTTTGGATCATGAATACCGGCGCAACATTCTCTTTTTACTCATCAATGTTGAAGTGGGCTCAAGGTGCAGTCGCCTCCGCAATGGGCACTGCTGAGCCAGTTTATGGCGCAAATGCATTCATGTCAGTAGACAAAACAGTTTCTGGACGCAACTCATATGGCAAATTGGAGCGTAGCGATCTCGAATGGCAGCAGCCGAGTCAGTCTCATGTGGAGACGCAAACTTTTTATTTCCATGACCAAAGCTCTGGTATTTTCGGCTTTGTACAGGTGATTCACTCCAATCCCGTCAATGTCATGTTCACCAGCCAATTTACCTGCCTAATTGTGAGCACTAAGGACCTCAGCTACAAAGTATGGAAGTCGGTAAACATGAGCAAGTTTACGTGCTCGGGCGCAAATGCAGTTGCCGAGCAAGGCTTCAAGATCACTTTGAATGAGGAAAATAACGAGTATCATTTCACCAATGGTAACATCGATCCCTCTATCAAATTTGATTTCAAGTTTAAGCTGGTCGATCGCGGATTCAAGATCGGTGCCGACGGTGTCTCTCGTTACGGTACTGATTTGGCGCAACCATGGGGTACCATGCGCCATGTTTTCTGGCCTCGCGCCGTACTTGATGGTAGCTTGGAGGTAGAAGGCAAAAATGTCTTCCTGAAAGATGCTAGCTCTATGTTTGTTATGGCACTCCAGGGAATGAAGCCCCACCATGCAGCTGCCCGCTGGAACTTCCTCAATTTTCAAGGACCAACCACCTCAATGATCACGATGGAATTCGAGACACCTGCATCTTATGGAAACTCTGTGTCGAGCATTGGCGCCGTTGTCAAGGATGGCAAACTTATTGCAACTGGTGTCGGTGTAGCTGTACAACACCTTGATGCCGTTAAGGATGAAGTTGGGTGGCCCGCTCCAAAAGCAATTGAGTTTAAACTCCAGGGCCCTGCCCCTGAAGCCACTAGCGATAAGGCTACTGTCAAGGCGACCGTACATGGTAAACTTGACCGCCTGGTGACCCGTATGGATGTGATGGCGGAACTCCCTGCATTTGTCAAGAAGGTTGCAAGTGGTATCAGTGGTACAAATCCGTTCATTTATGTTTACAACAACCCGATGACCATTGAGCTTGATGTAGACGGATCCAAGTTCACCGAGGAGGGTATCGCCTACAACGAGGCGACATTTATTTCTTAATGCTTATCAATTATAATTACATATATGCTAGAAAATGCGAAATCAGTTCATGAATGCAACAAAAGTCCAACTCCACCTTTTTATCAGAGAAAAGGGGACCATTTTACATGCACGCGCTAGTGGTTGAGTAGCTCGTGATGATCAAATAAATAAGAGATACTACCGACCAGGCGAAGGGAATCCAGGTGGTCATTTTCAAGCCACCAGCAATGTAGATTCCACTTAGGAATAACCCGGCCACTGAGCCTACAATGCTTCCGTAAAGAGCCCCCAGAAATGCATAGGCAGGGACATGTATCAGTATGTGAGAAGGTTTTCTGAGTGAATATGCTGCTAAAATACCACAGCAAATGTGAAAACTAGTGCTCATAATAAGACACCAGTACAAGGTAAACAGGTAAATGTCACTCAATGAGTACAGCACTTGGGTATCTGCATCGAACCCGAGAGCGGGGAAGCTTGGTGTAACATAGCCTAATGGTATATTCTCAGTACCTATTAACAGGCTTCCGCTGCTCATTGAAATCCCTAGGCCTGCCCGTCAACCAAGGCTTATGTGAGAAGAGAGCAGCAAGGCTTGATGGTTGGAGACCAAGGTAGGCAGGCGCAGGTAGGATGAAGATTCATGAAATAAATCTGTCGATGCAGCATAAGCTTGAATGGCGAATCCACTCAGGAATAAGCTGAACAGCATGGTAGTCGTTTTGTATTTAGGTTTATTTTAGCACACTACCTACGCCTTATTCGCTCTCTTTATTAGAAATATCGGTTTTGTCCAAAAGCACCTGTATGTCACTGGGTTTCCAAATCTTGTAGTTGACTTTTTCAGCTTCATTCTTAGTGATGGTCGCGATTTCGATCTTTGAGCTAGTCAAGGTGGCCGAATCCATGGTCTTGGCCAGCACCTTGAGCGCAAGCTCTTCGGCTTCGGCCAAAGTGCAGTCTTGCTTGTAGTCTTGCTTTAAAAGTGACTGCGCAGCGGAATTGTTGGAGCCTACAGAGGTGGCAAGCCATCCAGAGTAGTTGCCACTGGGGTTAGACTGGTACAGCTGGAACCCATTGATGCTATCATAACCAGCATAAATAAACGAGACACCAAAGGGGCGGAGACCACCGTGCTGTGTGTATGCTTGCATGGTATCGCAAAGGTACTTTACGAGTACATCACACCGCACCTCTTCGTCATAGGTGGCCAGGTAGCGCTGGGCGTACTCACGGGCACGCTCTACGAGAGTGTTGGCATCAGAGTCAATGCCAGCTACCGCGCACACCAGCTGGCGGTTCAGCGCGTACATTTTCTCCGCGCTCGAGTCCTGTTCGAGGAGCTTGGAGGTTACCTTTTTCTCTGCCGCTAGTACGATTCCGTCTTTGGCAAGGATTCCTAAGGCCGTACCGGCATGTGAAATAGCTTCCATAGCGTATTCTACCTGATAAAGACGGCCTTCAGGAGAGAAAATTGTCGTTCTACTATCGTATCTCCGGCTCATGTTCTGTTTAGGTAACAACGTCAAGCCAAAGAGGATGTTCAATAAAGCGCAGGACTGGGACCGGCAGCTGAGCCCCACAGGCCATTGGTATTATTACAATAAATTTACCAAAATATCTACTTATGACCCGCCAGATTATCCTGTTTTGACTAGAGAGATATCAGGGCATCAGATCACGGTTACTCGAAGGGGTGAGATATTCTGTGGGTCGGGCTGGAATCTTCCAAGAGACCTCCAACAGGAATTGATCTATCTATTAGCGGAATCAAGAGGATACAAGACACAATTGCCGAATTCACATAAAAGGATGATGGCGTTGGGAGGATCAGAGAAAAATCAAGGGTCCCGCCAAAAACGCAAACGCAAAAAGGACAATGAGAGCGCAGAGACTCAATCAAAGAAATCAGAAGTGAGAACCAAAGATCAGGGGCAAGCCAATTATGAACAATTTGAGGAACCGGCTTTTCAGGATACGGCTGTGTCACCCACTTCTCAGCAAGAGCTCGATGATCCACAGTCACCTGAAGATGACCCTGAGGGGTTTATCAAGTTTCTGGAGGCACACGCAAATCCACAAAAGTCTTGGACAGATCAGCTGAGCCAATTGGCATTATTCGATGATTTTGATCTTGTGGGGGCCAAGGCGAGACCAGAACTCTTCAACAAATGGGCAGCTAAAAACAGCTGCTCATATCTCGAGCTGGTAAAGAGATACTGGAAGCCCGGTACGTTTTACGCAAGTTTCAAGCAACAATATACGAATCTTCCCGCTTTCAACTCGACTGAGTACTCCGATAAACAGAGGGAGACAATATACAGAGATTTTACGCGTTTCTCCAAAAAATCAGCCGTAGAGCGCCATGAGTTGCGTGATACATACAAGAATGACACTCTACGTCTCCAAATATTAGACATGCTAGATTAACTTGCTACAGCCGTACCATGATCACCCTATTTATTGGCCTTCAACTCAGAATACCGCTTATGGTGACCCAGACCTCTTTTTTTCCAGTAAAACTTTTCTGTTTGATCTAGAAGCATCAGTTCGTCATCATCTTCCTCCACAACCTCAGGTTGATCGATCGTGAATGTACCATTTCCGTATTTGTATGTACTACCCGTGACTAGGTCTTTAAGCACAAGCTCACGAGTACGCCCCAAGCTTTCGATTGCAGCTACACGCTCCAAAGTCTGATCCAAAAGCTCATTAAAGCCAGGCATTGACACAATCTCCCGGAACGCGTGCATCATCACAACACTATCAGGTTTGACACGAGAAAGGTCGTCAAGAGTGAACAGGTTGAGGTTATCGTATTCTTGTATATAGTCTGGACGTGTCATAACCTGCCTAGCTCGCCAGAGCGGGATACGGGGCAATTTTATGTCTCCATTTTCGTCAAAGCATGAGCTTCGAGACTTGTCAAGCTCGACAATCTCTTTTGCAAGAACCATTGCAGCACTCGAGAACTTACCGTACTCCATAACATCGTCATCCATTTCTTCTCCTAGAAGCCCGCAATGATCAAGAAACCATACTTTCTCACGATCAATGAGGCGGTGACAAGCCCCAATGATATCCTCACGCGAGGCCACTGCCGCGAGGTGCTGAGCTCTACCACCAACAAGATGGTAGACTTGAATCGCTGTCTCGAGAGAGAGAGGCTCACCAAACTTATTGCGTCTCATGCGCTGGAGGGCAGTGATGCTTTCTCCACAGGTGAAATCCTGGACTGAGATATGGTCAAGACGGGTACCGAGACGTTTGAGACGTCGTGAAAGCCAGAAGTCATCACTATTGAAAACCATTGTCACCAGGCCAGAACCAGATAAAGATTCCGCCTTCTGCTGAAGGAGTTCCACCAAGTTGCGACCCTCGTCGTCGTCACGGATGAGATGAGCATTGTTGAGTACAAGAACGAGGGGTTTATCATGTTTTTTTCTGAACTCCAATGCAACGGTTTCGAGAGCATTGAAAGCACGCTCAATATCGAGGATGGCTGAGTTCTCACGAGGACCGCGAATGGAGAAAAGAGAGCCAAGGTAATCCTCAAAATATTCAAAGTGAAGGGCATGGCCAAGACGAATTCTGAATATCTCAGGGTCTGCGTGACAGTCAAACATAATTACGCCATGTGCCTTGACCTTTTTAATGGCTTCGAGAAGCATTGTGAGTTTTCCAGTACCCTTTTCACCATATAATAGATAATAACGACCTACTATTTGACCACTCATGATCCCGTCGAGCTTCGCTTGCTGTTCGCGCTCAACCCACCCGTCATCCTCGTCCTCTCCACGAGATTTGGTGTGGGCAGTGAGCTCCATTGCCGAGTCCCAGCTTTCAAACGCCTCGAGCATCTTCTTGTTCGCATGCGATCGGTACCCTTTATGATAAAAAAGACCTGCGAGCCCGAGAATTGCAAGACTGGCAAACATGATTGCTGATGTCTCTGCAGACTTGAACCCAATATCCCTCCATGAGGAGGAGTTCGACTTTTTATCCTCCTCCTCATTCTCAGGCATCACTGAAGGAACACCGGGAAGAAATGAGCGCTGGAATACACGCGGGCTCAGCGAAGGAGCTCTCTTTACCCGTACCAGATGTCTTAACATGCAAAGTGGCGAAATGGGACCTCTGCTTGCATTATGTATGCAGGGGACAAAGGAGTTGCAGGAAAGCCCAAGAGGGCTGCTGGATCAATTGAATTAAAGAAGTGGAAACTATATCAAATTATTCACGTATGTGAGGATCTCGAGATTCCAGGTGCTCTGCAATGACCTAGTGGTGAGCCTGTGGGATCCAGATCCAGATCCTTGCATGTATGACGAGAGATAGGGTTCAAAAGTTCTCGTCGTTTTTATCCGCACAGGATTACTTTTCCTGGCACATATTTGAGGATGAGTTTTCTTCTGGCTTGCTGTCTGCACGTTTCGAGAATTGGTCCATGACCCCACTCTTTACTTATGATGCCCACTGAACGAACAGCGTGCCACGAGAGCATTGAGCGACGAATTTATCACGTACTTGGTATAGCTGCAATACGTGCACGTTTTCATTCGACCTCAATGTGCGTTCATACTCTAGAGGAGGTTGTGGTAACGATCAAGACTTGATTGAGGCAAGGGCCTCGGCGAACTCCTTCTTATCTTCATCGATAGTTTGTAGGAGCTCATGTGTATACTTCATGTATAGAATGCCAACTAATTTGTCGAGATTCGCAACGTGATCTGCACCAGCAGACTGTGGCCCACTCCCCTGATGTGTTGCTGGCGTATCTGAATCTTTGATTTGAGTCTCAGATTTCAATGAGTTAGAATTAGACTGCAAGAATTGGCTGGTGGCTTCTGGTATCTGTTGGCCCGCGGTAGCTTCATCTTTAGCTTCAGGGCCAAGGCTGTCAGTTTCAGCAGAGGGCTCTGCAGTGGGTTCAGCACCAGTTTTCGCCTCAGTATGCTCAGTTGTATCTTTAATATCCTCTGAGCCCTCTCCATCTTGCTCGAGTTCTTGCTTGACTTGCTCATCTTCGCTCTTTTCCCCCATATCTGCATCTTCACCCTGGATAACTCCATAATGCACAAGTAGACTTTCATATAAGCTACGAGCAGACTGTGTATCAATTAGAGCACTATCCTGAAGCATTGGATGATTGTTCACGAGTGGAGGAACTTGACTGAAGTCGCTGCGTTTCTCACAAACCGCTTGAACCATAATTAGCTGGTAAAGAAGAGATCTTCCATTCACGGAGCTTTGAGGTAATCCCTGCATTAGTTTTTATGCCGCTTATCTAGTTGGCAGTGAGCTGATGTCTAGAACTAGAATGAGTTCCCCTTCAAGATTAACACATCCTCAACGCCCCCTTTTATGTGGCTTTCGAGTCTTGTTAGGTGAAGACGCGTAACGCTTACCAACACAAACACGCTCCAGTCAAAGGGCAATGGCGGATTCACAATCCCGCGGCTTAAATTACTCTGCATTACCTGTATTTTCAGGCAACACGGGCGGTGAGGTCCTCAGGTCTACCCCGCCCGGGGAACTTATGGCACCTCGCCTCAGTGGCATTCCCTTGTTGGTAGCCTCACCCCGGGCATCGCGAAGGCATTTTAGTGCTCAACCAGGAGTGCAATCAACAGACAAATCACCTCGTGCAATGCCTAAATCACAATCCATGCGAGCCATTCCTACACATAAGGCACACACCGCGCAGGTTCCCGCGATACCGACTTTAAGGCTTCGGCCAAAACCTGCCGCAGCCGCTGTTGCTCCCCCTTCTTCGAGCTCTAGCATATCTGGCACGAATACTTCAAGATCGGCGACTCAAACTATTTCTCGCTCAGGTAGCCTTCACAGGATTCCTAGAAGTACAACTAGACCTCAAGTTACACAAGGAGGAGCTCAGAACTCCCCACCCCAGAGTGCGGGTCAGGGATCGCGAACAATTGCATCAAAATCTCGTGAAGAAACCCCCAAAGAAAGTAGAGAATCTCTTCGTGCGCGCCGAGGATCTGCACGCGCAAATACTTTGAGTAATAGCTCCGCGATTGCTGTGCCATCTTATGCTACTGCGACTACCGCTGCATCCGCTGCAAAAAAATCGACTCGATCTGCTTCAATGAAGACCATCAATACAACTGCAACCACACCACAAAAAGCACAGCCTCCCCAAGTCACCAGACGTATGCCTACTTCTGTGTCTACTCGGTCATTCAGTCTGACCAAACAGCAACCATCACTGACACAAAGTAGCACATATGGTACTAAAAACCACTCAAATGCATTATCAACATCATCAACATCATCATCAGCATTGGCACCAACATCAGTCACTGGAGTCACAACAGCATCTAATCTACCACAGTATTCGGCGAAGCCTTTGGCCAAGTCTTCGGCGGCTGCCCAAGAGAATCGTTCCTTACGAGCTCAGCCCAAATTTCAGGCCCAGAGAGGAATTCAGATGGAGGCTAAGGAAGCCAAACGTCCCATACCGATGGCTACTATTCACCAGGGCACTGCTACTACTAGTACTACCAATACTAATATTACCGGTTCTGCAGCGAGTGCTGTGCCGTCAGCTCAACTTTCTGTGCCGTCTCGTGGGGGGCATCAGCATTCTAACGGCAGTGGTGTTTCCTTACCGATGCCTCGCCGTCAAAGAACAATGCCTGACTCTTTACCAAGCTCTATCCCATTATCGAGCTCAGTTCCGTTCAATTTGTCAACGAAAAATACCCAGAGCATCAACAATAATCGCATTCGGTCGGACTCCTCGAAGCCTAAGCTTGATCTCAGCCGTATTCCTCGGTCCATCCACCCTCCAACCATGGAGCCTTCAAGTGCACGATCTTCAAAATCCAGCCACAGAAGCTTTAGTGAGGCAACACAACGGTTTTTCGGTAGAATTAAGAGTGCATCCAGCAGTCGAGCCTCTGTGCGTACTCCACCGGTGATCCATACACCACCCGTACTCAACCCGGACAAGGAAGATTGGGAGGAGCTCACTATAGAGAAAGAGCCAAGTGAAGAGGTTCGAAGCCAACTCGCAAGCTTGTCTAATGGTACTTGTCTCGCCGGGATCAGTCAAAAACCAGACGAGACACTAGTTTCTACCTGCTTCGCTGGAACTACCTTGGCCAAAACTTGCAGTTCTTTGACTCAAGCAGAACGGATTGAAATTCTGGACTATAAAAACGTGTACTTCTCTGGCAAACCAGGCATCGCTAAGAATAAGTCGAATTATACCGATGATAATGGTAATTACCGCCATGTTATCAATGATCATATTGGCTACCGATATGAGATTGTTTCCGAGCTTGGCAAGGGGTCTTTTGGCAAAGTATTCCAGTGCCGTGACCACAAGACTGGCCGCCTCATTGCTGTTAAGATGACCTGTAACCGCCCCGAGATGCGTCGTCAAGCACGTGTAGAAGCCCAGATTCTTCAAAATCTTGCCAAAGCCGGCAATTCTGACAAGCATCATTTCTTGAGATATCTTGGTAGTTTCAGCTTTCGTGATCACTTTTGTATCACGAGTGAAATTTTGGGTGATAACTTATACGAATTGTTACGACGCACCAAGTACAAGGGTCTTGAGATCAATCTAGTTCGCTATATTACTCGCCAACTTGTGGAAGGGCTTGAATTTCTTGATTTACAGGGTGTCATTCATTGCGACTTAAAGCCGGAGAATATTTTGATCTCAGATGAAGACAATTGTCAAGTAAAGATTATTGACTTTGGTTCTGGGTGCTACGAGACCAGCCGGGTCTATACTTATATCCAGTCACGATTCTATCGTGCGCCCGAGATTCTACTGGGCGTTCCTTACTCGACTGCAATCGACATGTGGAGCTTGGGTTGTATTGTTCCCGAACTAATCCTCGGTAAACCTTTGTTCCCTGGTGAGGATGAAACCGACCAGATTGCCTGTCTTTGCCAGACATTAGGGTCTCCGGATCAATTCATGCTCAAATCATGCTCCCGTGCCAAGATCTTCTTTGATGCCAGAGGAAACCCATTGAATCGCCGCAGCCCAGACGGAATTGTTCGTGGGGCACCTGGAAGCAAGAGGCTTGAATCAATTTTACCACCGACAGCCGCTGACTTCTGCTCAAAGATTCTGCAATGGTCACCTCATAAGAGACTGAGCGCTGGTGGTGCTTTGTTCCATGAGTTTGTACTGGGTGTATGATACGCGGGCGTATCAGTCCACTTTCAGTCCCCTCCCAATAATTTACATGTAACTCTCTATCTGAAAAACTTAATACTAGGTGTAAGCGATGTCGGGAATGCTCAAGAAGTCAACAAGGAGAGCTCTGAAGTCTCTGATAAACGAAATTGTTGTAGATGAACAGCACCAGAGGTATTCGGGGACAAGATATCCCGCCGACGCGACGCGCCAGTGGGATGAGCAGCTATTGTAAGATTTGGAATATTTGGAATTCAATTAGCTAGAACTAGCCACCTAGCCGCCCGGATTCCAACGAGAAAACTCAGAATTGCTACTATAGTTTCTGAAAATGTCTCCGCACGATCACATGCATTTAACCCGGCCCAATCACGAGAGAGTAAAAGTAAGGGTGCATACACAAAGATCTGGGGTAAGAAGATTGTGACTGGCTGAATTTGACAATGGTTTTCATCCTTTGACGCGTCCGGATACCTTATGGTACCCACAAATCCTATGAATACACTTTGAAAACCAGTTTAGGCTCGACCATCGAGATGTTGTCTTTTACTTGGACGAGGGCAGCTATGTTCAGGGTTAGGGCCACATGTCAGCCGAACCCCACATTATGTTTTCATATAAGTATGTTATACCCATCACTGTTCCGAGTACATCCGAACATCATACATGAGTAAAGGAGACTACAAAGCAGTACGTGAAGCCATTAAAAAAATCCTTCCCAACGAGGATTACGATGACGGCAGTACCGGACCTGTTCTTGTCCGTTTAGCATGGCACGCCAGTGGTACCTACGACAAGGCCTCCGGAACCGGTGGTTCCAATGGCTCCACGATGCGCTATAAGCTTGAGGCTCTTGATGGAGCAAATGCTGGCCTTGAATACGCTAGAAAGTTTCTTGAACCCATCAAGGAGCAGTTCCCTTGGATCTCCTACGCCGATTTGTGGACTTTGGCTGGCGTCGTCGCACTCAAGGAGATGGGTGGACCCGACGTTGAGTGGACTCCCGGTCGTGTCGACTACGTCGATGAGGTCAATGTTCCCCCCAATGGACGTTTGCCCGACGCTGCATTGGGTGCCGACCACCTTCGCCATATTTTCCACCGCATGGGATTCTATGATAAGGAGATTGTTACTCTGAGTGGTGCGCACAACTTGGGCCGAACCCACGCTAACCGTAGTGGTTTTGATGGTCCCTGGGTACCCAACCCCACCAAGTTTAACAACACATATTACAAACTATTGCTCGGCGAAAAGTGGTACCCTGGTAAGTCACCTGCTGGCGTTGATCAGTTCTACGATGAAGATAAGGAGCTTATGATGTTGCCCACCGATATGTGCCTTCTTGACGACCCCGCTTTCCGCCCATGGGTTGAGAAGTATGCTGAGGATAAGGAGTTGTTCTTTGCCGATTTCGCCAAAGTTTTCGCCAAACTCTTGGAGCTCGGTGTACGCCGTGGTGAAGATGGCCTTGCTGTAGTCAATCTCATCAACGAGGTCAATAAACCACTTGCATCCAAGCTGTAAGCATTTCTATACATATGACGACCAATCGGGTTATTGTAGTAAATATTTGGGAAAATACATGTAATTTAACAAACATATTGCGTAGCGGAGAGGATTTAATTATCAGAGAGCTACTGTGCGGACTGGTGGGGCCTTGCAATAGGCCACAGGCGGCGAATACCCACACCCACTGACATCTCTGGCCACAACCTAGACGAAACAGTCAAAGTTCTGATAAAAGTCCTCAGATACCTGAAGTACTGGGCCGGGCCAGAGAGGTCTCAATCCAGAATTTGCAACCTAGCATCTTCCTCTGCCATGGATAAATCACATGCTGCTCCCCCGCATTTGTCATGGCTACCCTATCCAAGCTCGCTACCGATAGCTTTGCTTTGTACGGAAGGCACCGTAAAGGAGCTACCCGCGCAATGTGGTGTAGCTTTATAGCATTTGCTGCATATTCTGCCGGGAGACCGTTTTTATTCTCCAAGCCAACTCCAAGCGCCAGTGGTGAGAAGGACGCTGAGGGCGCACAGGCACACAAGAGGCGGAGGGTAGCGATTGATGCTACTTTTTTCAAAAATCTGGTCAAACTCGTCAAAATAGTCATGCCTCATGGTGTCAGGTCTCGTGAGTTCTGGCTTCTTTGCGCCGAGACATTTTTCCTTATTCTCCGTACTGGTATCTCACTGTATGTTGCGCGTCTTGATGGCCGTATTACTTCTTATTTGGTCAAAGGCGAGGGCCGCCAGTTTGCGCTGGGTGTTGTTTGGTGGATGATTGTCGGGTTCCCTGCCAGTTTTACCAATTCCATTTTATACTATCTGCAGCGGACTATTGCCCTTCGGTTCCGCACTCGTCTCAATACTTATATGCTCGAGCAATACCTCCCAGACAGTGAGGTTCCTGTTTACTATTCGCTACACAACTTGGATGATCGAATCTCTAATCCTGACCAGGTGATTACTGCCGACACTGCGAAATTCGCTGCTGCGTTGAGCAACTTGTACGCCAATCTTGCCAAACCAGTGCTCGATATGTGCCTTTATACCTACCAGTTAAGCCAGAGCATTGGGGGTGACAACGTATTTGCAATCGGTATGCTAATTCAATTGAGTGCTCGTATCCTTCGTCTAAGTGCTCCCCCCTTTGGCGAATTCGTGGCAACAGAGGGTCAGTTAGAAGGTGAGTTCAGAGCAAACCACACTCGCTTGATTGAATATAGTGAGGAGGTTGGTCTTTACAAAGGAGACCGTCCCGAGAAGGATGTATTGGATCGCTCGTATTTCGCTCTCTTTAAGCACATGAATTACGTTCTTCGTCATCGTCTTTACTACAACTTCCTTGAGGATTTCACTATTAAATACTACTGGGGCGCGCTTGGTTTGATGCTCTGCTCCATCCCTATTTTCTTCAAGGGAGCCGTCGCTGGTGTAATCGCCAATACTGTTGGTGAGCGCACTGAAGCTTTTGTCACAAACCGTCGCTTACTTGTGAGCAGCAGCGATGCCTTTGGCCGTATCATGTCCTCTTACAAGGAGATTTCGCAACTTGCTGGCTACACCCAGCGCGTCTCTGACTTTATTAATGTGATGGAGAGTACTTCCAAGGGCCAGTTTGAGAAGAAAATGATTGCTCATATTCCAGAATCCAGAGGCAAAGTTATTCTGGGACCAGATATCGTTTTTGAGAAGGTACCTCTCATCTCACCAATCGGCGATGTTCTTATTGACGAATTGACATTCCAAGTCAAGCAAGGTCAACATTTACTGATTGTGGGACCGAATGGTAGTGGTAAGTCTTCTCTTTTCCGTGTTCTTGGTGGTCTTTGGCCAATCTCAGGTGGCGTGCTTGAGCGTCCTCCTCCTAGTGATATCTTTTACATCCCTCAACGGCCTTATTTGAGCAGAGGTACCCTCAGACAACAAGTCATTTACCCCACTACAGAGAAGAACAACCACACTAGTGATTCTGAGTTGCTCGAGATCCTCAAGGTTCTCCAAATTGATGATATTGTGGACCAGGTAGGTGGCTGGGATACCGAACGTGAGTGGCGCGAGGATCTTAGTATGGGCACTCAGCAGCGTATCGCTGCAGCTCGTTTATTTTACCACAAGCCCAAGTTTGCTATCCTGGACGAGTGCACATCTAGCGTCACGCTCGACATTGAAACAATTATGTATACACATGCCAAGTCTCTCGGCATTTCACTGCTAACAGTGTCGCATCGTGCGTCCCTCTGGAAATATCACAACCTTATCCTTCAGCTTGATGGCTACGGAGGGTACGTTTTCAGTGACCTGAATGCCGAGGAACGTCTTAAACTCGAGGAGGAGAAGCTAGCCCTCGATGCCAAACTTCGTACCATTGATACTATGAAGGAGCGCTTGGCAGTCCTTGAAACAAGTGTGGCTTAGAATTTGGTGGCATTGAACTACCGCTGAATGCAAAGATCGCCTTGAGCCTCAATGCGTCGCGCATCTTCCCCATGAAGCATCTGCGACAGTCAAAACAGGGGGTGGTTCACAATGTCTCAGACAAAGCCACTCCTCAGAATGAGCACCTGGGTTGGGTACATTGTTAAAGACCGAAGAGAAGAAAAAAGAAACTCAACGCAATGGGATCGAGGCCAGGAGGCTCTGTATGTGGGTCTAGAAGCCATTTGTAAACAAGGAGCTTCTGAAATCTCGCAAATAACTCATACCTTAGATAACAAACAGCATTTCTTTGTTGATTTTAAAGATCAATGACCTCTTTTATGAATATAGAAATTTACAGGGTTCCACCCCCTGCCTTCGGCCGACATACACATACCGGCCCTATGCCGCAGAGTAACTACCCTTCGATTTACATAACAGGCCCCACTCGAGGATGCTAGATATGGCCGAATGGGACACTAAACAGGTTCTGAGATGGCTAGAAGGGCTAGGCATGCACCAATACGCGGATGACTTCAAGTATCATCATATAACTGGTGAATCACTGATGGTAATTGATCACCAAGATCTCGAAGAAGTCGGGGTGCGGTCCCTTGGTCATCGGATCCGCCTTTTGATGGCAATAAACCAACATCTCAAACGTGACAACCTGAATTTGAGCATAAAAAGTGCTGCTGATCTAGCGCAGGAGGTGTCTGAGCTTCACATTCGCGTTAAGAAACTTACAGAGTCCCACAACAGAGTTCGGCAAGATATGCTCCCAGTGATTCGCCGCGTCAAAGAAAACGAGCCATTACCGACTCCACTGGGTGGCGCAAGCCCAACACATACTCAAACGCGTCGGGGGACCAGCATATCTCCGAGTACAGATAGCCCCTTTGAGCTGAGCAACCGCACCTCCTCGCGGCTGGGAGCAACCACGCCTTCAGGCGAGCGAGGATCCAGTAGGCTCGGGCTTATTGAAGAAGATGTAGACCCAGTGGGATCTATTTCATCTCAAGCGCCACCACTCTTCAGCGGACCCCAACTTGTGCATGCACACATGAAAAGTGGTGGCCCCATATCACTTAGCACCGCCAGCGAACCATTCAAATCATTCAGAGTTACTCTCGATGATCCGTGTACAAAAGTTTTGCCGGCAGTTTTGAAAAAATATCGCATCCATGACGACCCCTCCAACTATCGATTACTGGTATCTTACGGTGACCGGGAGCGTGAGCTTCGAAACGATGAGAAGCCACTTCATGTATTTAAAGAACTTCAAGATTCTGGCCTAAGGCCGGTATTTATGGTCCGACAGATCGTTAAAAGTTCATCCTTGACCCCGAGCGGGAGACTCACTCCCGGCGGCGTAATATAATGCATTAATTTATACCCTATAATTACGAAACCCTTTTACCATCTAATTACTTTCATCTCCTAGTTTCTGAACTCTAGCAGTATTCTTTATTCAATTGCGTTTGCACTCCCTCATCCCATTCATCAATATAAACGTAATCGGGTCGCGCTTGCTTACAACGTGTCATGAAGCTGAAAGAGATTCCGCGCACTGCTACTTTCGCGTGGACACATGATACTGGTGCTAATACTTTGGTCACTGGCACTGCCAGTGGCGCAATCGACGCAGATTTCAACTCAAACACCCAGCTAGAGCTCTGGCAAACCAACAAAAGCGAACCTCTTTTCTCCACCGAGGTTGATGCGCGTTTTCACGATTTGGCGGTCTCGAATGACAATAAATTTGTCGCTGGCGCCATGGAAAATGGTGTGGTTAATGTTTGGAAACATACTGGCAAGTCTTTGGAGAGCGCTGGCTCAGGAACCAATCATAAAGCTGCAGCTCGTGCTGTGGCTTTCAATGCCGAGAATAAACTTGTAAGCGCAGGCAGTAATGGCGAAGTTTTCGTTTGGGATCTCAAGGATATGAGCGCGCAGGCCCCCGGTGCTTCCAGTCGCCAGGACGATATTGTTGGTGTTGCTTGGAACAATCGTGTTAACCAGATTCTCGCCACCGCAGGCACTGGTGGTTTCACATCTATTTGGGATTTGCGCAAAAACCGTGAGGTCATTCATCTGCATTATACTGTTACTGGCTCGCGCTTGCCCGCCAGCAGCGTTTCCTGGCACGCCACAAACTCTACCAAACTAGTTACCGCTTCTAGTGATGATCAGAACCCAGTGGTGCTTGTGTGGGACTTGCGTAATGCCAACTCTCCTGAAACTGTTTTGGAGGGCCACTCTGCCGGTGTATTGAGTGTCGACTGGTGTCTTCAGGACCCCGACCTTCTGCTCAGTTCAGGCAAGGATAATCGTACTTTGCTTTGGAACCCGAACTCGAGTCACCAGAAATTGCTCGCTGAGTACCCTATTTCTGTTGGCTGGACCTTTAAAACACGCTTCAACCCTCGTGTTCCCGATATTTTTGCTTGCGCCTCGTTTGATGGCAAAGTTAGCGTACAAACTCTCCAGGATACTTCGGAGCCAAAGAAAGAAGGTACTAACAAGGCTTCGGGCGATGCATTTTGGGATTCTGAGGAGGTGGTCGATGCCGTTCACCCTCAGTACCATGTTCATCAGGCACCTGCCTGGCTCAAGCGACCCGTTTCTGCATCGTTTGGTTTTGGAGGCAAGATCGTCACTGCTATGAACAGAGAGGTTCAGATATCTACCGTCAAGGCGTCTGCTACTGATGTTTCGTCCCTCAAAACTGCTTTCGAGAAAAAGGACTACGCTGGTTTGGTTGGTAAAGATGGCAAGGACTGGGAGCTCCTAAAGCTTGTGGTCGATGGCAAGCCTATTTTCGAGGACCAGAATTCCAAGGAAAATGACAAAGAAAACGATGAAGAGGATGACGATTTTGTAGTGTCTCAGGATTATCAGCCCGCTGGCGAGTACAAGCTCTTGGATGGCAAGAATGATAAAATTACCAAACTTGTTCTTGCCGGTAAAATCGGCAAAGCAGTAGACGCTTTGATTGATGAGGGCTCTCACGCGGATGCCCTGCTGCTTGCTTCATATGACCCCGGGCTTCTCACTAGAGCTCGCAATGCCTATCTCGAGTCCTCTAAAAAGCCTTATATCCGTGCCGCTTGGGCTCGCGAGAGCAATCTTTCGGATTTTGACAATGTCGAGCTCGATGCCTGGAAAGAGGTCCTTAACTTGGTTCATTCTGATGCTGAAAAGACTGCTTCTCTCGGTAAGCGTCTGCAAAAAGATGGTCGCCGTGATGATGCTTTGCGTGTTTACCTCGCTGGTGGTAATGTGGCTCAAGCTGGCGATATGTGGTTGGAGGAGATGCCTGCTAGCGAGAAGGCTTACGCTGCTGATAAGAAGCTGACCGCTTATCAGGCACACGCTAAGGCTTTGCAAGATGTTATTGAGAAAATTATTGTTGCCTCCAAGGGAGCTGCTATTGCTGATGCTGATACTGCTGTTTACGATGCATACCGTGACTTTGCTAATATTATTGCTTCGCAAGGCGACTTGCAACTTGCATCTACTCTACTTGACTTATTGCCTAACACTTATGCACAGGAGAAGGGTCGCATTTCTGGTGCCACAACTAAGTCCAAGACTCAGCAAGCGGCCAAGAGTAAGTCAGCCTCTAAATATGGCCAGCCGCCCTCTATCATCCCTGGATATAGTGCTCCCAGTGCGGGTCGACCTGCTGTGCCCTCTCCAGCTGCTGCTCCTTCACCAACAGGCGCCCCTACTCCTAAGAACACTGCTAAGAGACCCCCTGTAGCTGTTCCACAGAAGCCTACCACGCCAGTGCCTACCGCTGCTCCAAGAGCTCCTAATCCTTATGCTCCTGCAGGAGGGGCTTCTGCCAAAGCCTCTAACCAATATGCCCCTCCCCCTGCTGCCAACGGTAACCCTTACGCAACAGCTGCTGGTATCCCTGCACCCATTGCTAGTTCTCAGCTAGTGGCACCCCCCCCTAAAGCCGGAAGCAGCAAGGTATCCAGTACCATTCGCCCACCCGCTCAGGGTTGGAATGATCTGCCAGAGATGAGCATGCAGAATAGCTTGAAGAGCAGACGGACGCCCACCGCGCCCCCCATTATCCCCAACCAGCATATTGAGCAGCACAGATCTTCTGGGCCTCCTCCTCGTACACCCTCCACTGGTCCCACGCCCCCTCCCAAAACTGGTGGCCCCAGTGTTCCTAGCGCGCACGTTAGTGGACCCACGGCACCACCTTCAAATCCCTACGCACCCCCTTCGGGTGTGGCTCGTACCGCATCTCCGTATGCACCCCCAATGGCTCCTGTAGCTGCTCCTGGTATGCCCCGAGTACCTAACGCCTATGCTCCCACAGGCGCATCTATTGCAGCAGCAGCTCCTGTGTCTACCCCCAAGGCCGCAGCTGCCCCACCTCCTCCCGGAAAAGCCCGTGGTAAGGCTCCGGCTGCACCTGCTGACGTTGCCGCTAGCTTGCCAGTAACAGCTAGCCCTGCCGCTACCGATACGAATGCTAGTGTATCTTCAAAGCACCCCGCAGGCGACCGCAAGCATATTCCCACGAATGCCAAGCCTGTTTACGAAGGACTGAGTCGGGCGATCGAGGTTATCAGGCCAAGCATTACCGCGCAGTACCCCAAGCAGATGAAGGATACTGAGCGTCGTCTCAACATCTTATTTGATCATCTTAACAATGGGGATCTGCTCGGAGCTACCACCATCTCCAAGCTGGTAGACCTCTCGAGTGCTATCGATAAGAAGGACTTTGACCGCGCTGAGGAAATTCGTGCTGATATCGCAACTAGTAGCCCCGACGAGTGTGGCCAGTGGATGACGGGCATGAAGCGCCTTGTACAAATGGTATCGGCAATTCCTGCGTGAATATAAATCAAAACTAGTTGCTAGATTATCATATCTTTTACACTATATCATAACGTTTTCTCGATCTCTGCCACTAAACCCTTGGGTAACGGCCAAACGGAAGTGGAGAGCGAATGTCGCACTTAACTAGTTCCTGGTACCTTACCGCCAAGTAATCCAATGTGGACGGATGCATAGCATCTGCAGAAGCGACATTTCAAACCTGAACCTCTGCAACAGTGAAATGCAAATCAGTAGCTGAAGCACTAGGAAAAAAAATTTACGCGTGATACATGCCAGCTCATCTGATCGGTGCAAAAAATCAATTCCAGCCCCTCTTAATAACTATCAACATTCCAGGCGATAATTACTCTGAGACATAATACTTGAAAATTCCTAACTGCATGCAAAGTATAAAATCTATGGTTGACTATATTTTCAAAGTCAGCCTAGTCATGCTAAGTATAACCAGACTCGACTGCCTTTTAGATCTGTTGACGTTTCAGAAACGCGAAACGTTTGGAGAATACAATCCATCGATAAGGCAACTTGAGGGCTGCGAAGGGCGTTTCACCATAGCGATGTTTTAAGTAGTTAGCCGATACATATATTGGAAGAGACATATGCTTGTTTCTCATTTATGACCTCAGGATCGACACACAATGCTCAGGCCACAGATATGTACATGTACATGTACACCTGCACATGCCACTGCCTGCACGAGCAACTGCACACGTGAAACCTATAGCGCGAAAAATAGGTGGCCAAAACGCAGGTCCGGCGTCGCACAAGTGAAACAAATATAGTAATAAGGTAAATCCAAGATAAGAAACGACAGGCTTTCCCAGCCTGAGACTCATGCCAGAACAGAAAAGCCCACCGGGAATCCGATCATATCCTGCACGACCTTGCAGGTGGCATTTGCAGCGAAAATATGGGGCGAGAAGTATCCAAAGTCGGTCTACCCCTTCAATTGAGTAAGATTAAGACATAGTTCACATTTTGCATTCCACGATGAGCCTGTAGATACTTGGTCTAATGCTTGAGTTTGCTTTATCTAGTAGCATACAAGTGGGCTTAGCTCGCTTGGATTGTTTCGCCTGCATATAGAGCACCTGTCACCTCCACACTTGAAATAGCAAGAATGCTCGAGATGCATATCTGTCTATTACCCCCAGCCTTTGGTTTCCGGGTTACTGCAAAGTTGGAATCTAGTGGTGACGCCTACTAACTCTGTGTAGTTTAATTTTTGCTACTTAATGTAGAGTAAATTACCGGTATGCATGCTCATGCACTATGTAAGTTTGACTGTGCACCTTGACTAAGACATACCTAGGTGAAGAAATCCGGCGCCTCCTGCCGTTTTGAGATTCCTACCTCTTTTACGCTTACAAAGACTCGGATATTGACTGTTGAACTTGTTCTCACCAGATTATCCCACGTCACAATCGAATAATAAATCAAGTTGCTTCCCTCTCAATGCAAACATTTCTATCGGTCGGGTTCTCTCCTTCCGCAGCGCTTGTAACTTGGCAGCTAGAGTTATCGGGCGCGTTTAAAACCTTCACATATTGGCCAACCCATACCATCAGCTTCAACACCGAGCTCTTTGGGAGCCACAGTTTCCAACCTAACCAGTTAGATCTGAGTGCTATTAAAGATCCAAACCCGTTCGACTTTGTCCTCCTATGCATTCCATCTTTAAAGGATGTTAACCGCATGGTCAAGAAGATCGAGCGGTTTGTTTCAAAGAACTCAGTTGTTTTGGTCAATATTCCCGAGGGCCAAGGTATGCTCCAGCGTTTAGTCAAAGCCCAGGTCCCTAAGATTCCCGTTGCAGGCTTCATTTGTGATTTCCCCGTGCGACATATCCCAGACAGTCAGACTAATATTTGGCAAGTGATTCAATGGGGTAACTCAAAAAGTCCAGGTCCCCAGATGGCTTGCCATATAGAGCCCATCGCCATTAAGCTGGTCGCCCCGCTAGAGACTGCTCTCTCATCACAGAGAATTCCGTGCTCACATCCCAAGAACAGTGCTGCTTTTCTCGCAGTACAATGGGAGCGTACTATTTTCACTGTTGGGTTCGAGCTTCTTTCAATTCTCTTTAATACCCCGTCCGTCGAGAAGCTCACAAAGGAGCCCATTGCCAGACCAATTATTGATGGCGTTGTGAACGAGCTATTAATGCTGGCCAATGCCGCAGGCGCCAAGTCCCTTCCCTCCTGCTCTCACTTTGTGCAACAAGCCCCCTTCCTTACTCGAAAGGCTCCCTCTATCTTTGCCATTCCTCATGCCTCGAGAATGTACTATGAGTTTTATGATAGAGCTCCTATTCCTCTTGATTTGTTATTGCTCTCGCAAATTATGCTTGCTGATGATCTGAAGAAAGCTCGCACGCCCTATCTGGACTCTACGTATGCCTACGCTACACAGCTTCAGAGTATTAATGTGACCCCTTCAGACTTGTTCTGTCGGGTTGACCTAGAAGCTAAGCAGCGCCAGTTGGATCGTGATTATGAGCAAAAGCATGGTAATAGTAACGTTGCAAAACTTGAACAACAACTGCAACGCGCGTTACTGCAAGCTGAAGAGCGTGAATCGAAATCAAGAGAGATTGAGGCCACTCTCAAGTCACGCGAGCTTAAGCTCACTGAGGCTCAAGCTGCAGTGGACAATCGACAGAAAGATTACGCAGCCATGGAGCAGCGTTCCATGCAGATTAAGGCGAGAGAAGAACAGCTTGCTCAACGTGAGGAGGCGCTCGCCGAACGTGCCCGTCGTTTGGAGTCGAGAGAGCATGATCTCAGCTCGGAGCGGCTGAATCGTAATGGTGGTGGTCATACTCCCACTGGGACCCCACATCCTCTTGGCAGAACTCAAAGCGCTTCAAAGTTGCCCATGATGCAGCAGGCGGCACCGCCGAGCATGCCTCAAACTCCTAAGCAGATTCCCAAAACTCCTAAACAGGCGCCGTTTACCCCTTCTGTCAATGGCGGTTGGGATGGGCAGCAATCGCCTCCTCAGACAATGCAGTTCATGACACCGCAACACCGTCCTAGGCCAAGCCGCCAGATAAATCCCAACATGCTCGATAATCATGCTCAGCTGACCGGAAGACCGATCTCACAACAGGCTCCAATGCCTCGCCGGGCGTCTCAGGCGTCAATATTGCCGGATCAGCTTGACATGATGTCGTTGACCCAATCAAAGAACCGGCGCCAAAGTCTCCGTAATGGCGGCCCGCACAGGTCCGCCAGTATGACTTCAATCTCGAACAGCACTAGTGGCTCGTATAGCCAGACATTCCAGCTCGACGGTATAATGGGCCTTGCTTCTCAGGATCGGTATTCGTTTGCTGGGCCAAAAAAGGTGCCAGCTGCTATCTCCTCAGATTATACACTGGGTGCGAACCGGCCGTTTGCACATGGATTTAGCGGTGGAGCTGGCGGCCCCCCTCATCATCTTCACGATACAAAATCACAGAACCAGTTACGAGTCAATGGATCGAGATCTGATGCTCCAGATTTCTCAAGTTTTGGCTATAACTTTGATAATAAACATTCAAACAGTGGTTCTCAAGGATCAGGGAGTCTCTCGGGTAACTCGAGGTCAACACCGCCTCGCTCGCCAAGCGTCACACCCCCCACCCCAAACACACTCGATCCCGCAGATATGAAAGAGCCCTATCGTATCCCAGGCATGTAGTGGTTCTGCATTATTTTATTTTTAATCCATCAATCATTCATCTTTACTTTATTCCTCATGCTAAATTCCTATTTGAGTGCATAAACCCCACATTTACTGTTGTATATTTTATCATTCCGTATGAAATTTAAGCTAATAAAACTCGTTACCAACTTTCGTTCTATCTACAATTTATGTGCTAATAATGGTACAACAGATGGGTTAGAGTGCTATCGAGAGCCAATTCCAATTATTGGAAACATCACCTTTATCTTCTTGCTCCTGTTCGAAATTAAGCGTATTGATGTCTTCACCTACGACGGTGTTAGGGTCCACAAATGAGCATGCAGCGGACGAAGATGCCAACGCCTGCTGAGACTGCGGCGCTGACGGTATTTGTGCTGGAGATGAATGATTTGTGGGACTTGGTTCGACACTGTCATCGTCGCTCCTGACTTTATTTCTTCTCCTGCTAGACCTGGTTCTCGATGCCCGCTGTATGTCCTCATTGGTGCCTCTGTTCCTCTTCTTAATCACATCGGTTTTAAGGCTGAGTGGCCTGCCCACTCCATGAAGCTTGTAAAACAAACCACAAGCATTACACAGGGGGAACCCTTGATTATTGCGACGCCAAAGAGGCGTAGTACGAGTTTTACAGTTACTGCATACCAGCTCTTCCGCTGATTGTTGTGGCTGTTGCTGCTGGGCGTTGAGGTTGACGGAAGAATTTGATCTGGAGAATGTATTTGGTGCCCTGCGCTGTTTTCTAGATGGTGCTCTTTGTGCTCGAGCAGACGTTAGATCATTGAGGGCAACTGGTTGTGATTGTATACCGCTAAGTGCCTCGAAACTAGTAGTGCTGGAGCTACGATTGGGGAGCTTTTTCACCTTCTTAGCATCGAGAATCTTGGGATTATTAGTGACTTCACCAGGCTTTGGAAGCATGGCAAAGGAGGAGTACAGTTTGCTTGGCTCAACGATACCCATAGGTTGGTGTTGGCGGTGTGTATGATGTTGAAGATGTGCTTGTGGGTGTGCTTGATGTTGCTGCTGCTGTTGTTGCGGCTGTGGTTGTTGGTGAGAGGGGACAAAAGCATTAGAGGGAACACCAACAGGAGCACCAATCGAATGATGATACATAGTCTCCACGCTGCTGCCGAGACTGCTTGCGCCCGGGCTTTCTCGGGCCATGTATTGAGGCTGCTGCTGAGGGACAGCAAATGATGGTGTGCTCCGCTCACTATCTCCATAGGGACTCTGGCCAAAGTGGAGTGGTGAGCATACTGTGGATGATTTCCGTGTATGAGAGGGTGAGTTCTGGATACTTCCAGTAAAGATATTGTCGAATCCTTCGAAAGCCATCGAGTCAAGTTCAAAGCGGAATGAGTTATCCAAAAATCCCGCCGGCTCTACTTCCATATTACGATTTTGATGTTCGGGCCACCCGTAGTTATCTCCCATTTGCTCATTTAGTTCTGTTGTGGAGGTAGACGCCATCACTGCGTCGTGATAGTGTTGATATTCAGGGCGCTTCTTGGAAGCGAAGAAGTCTGGATTCATTGGCAAATTTTGTACGCTTTCTCGCGCGCTTTCATCCAAGACTCCACACAAGCGCCTGTCAATGGCTTGCTTCATTATGCCTTGACTCATTAAACGCCAGCTGAGGTTCTCAACACGCTTCCTGTCGGGTAAATTATACCTTGCCTTGGAGTACATCTTCCATATTTGAGTATTTTGCTTCTGGAAGTCGATAGTCTCTTGTAGTCGACTCTCGACGGACTTTGAATAGGCCTCCAGCCGCGTGTAATTCAGGTAATTGGAGTAATTACCTCGTTTCAGGTAGTCTTCGAAGTTGGACATTATTATATTCGCAGGTACTCTATATCAGCGCGTACTTTGCAGGGAGTCTGGTCCAGGGTAGGGCTGTATGGCAATACGGTCAACGTTATTAGAGCTGCGAAGGGTACAGCGTATGCACGTGGGTTTGGGTTCATATTCCCCTCCTGCTTCCTGATATCTGGTGGTGCTGCCATGTTAGTTTGTGGGATATCGCGCGCCTCATTAGTTTTTCGATCTTTTGCGAAGGAATTTGT
The DNA here is from genome assembly GCA_030579635.1 of Wickerhamiella australiensis. Taxonomy (NCBI): domain Eukaryota; kingdom Fungi; phylum Ascomycota; class Dipodascomycetes; order Dipodascales; family Trichomonascaceae; genus Wickerhamiella; species Wickerhamiella australiensis. The sequence continues at coordinate 98,881 of JAKTRM010000013.1, read as the reverse complement.
CAATTGAATACAGTAATTTGGCGTTATTATATGTTTCCAAAGCTGGTTTCGAGGGGAACCTGATCCTCTTATCATGAGGAATCTATTGGCCGATAATGATAACCTTACCCAGTCTGTGCAGCTAATGAAATAAACGGTTTTTAAACAAGAGCAAATTGTGCACTACAAAGAGTAAAGAAACTGAAACTGACTTTGTGAAACTAACATTGATATTGGAATCCTATTGTGTTCTCGAGAATAGTCCAGACTGCTATGCTTGCAACTGAATCACAAGCAGCAGAGCCAGTCCTCGGCACAACTCACCGAGATAGTGTGCGGCCAGATTACATTTATAAAAACGAATTTTTAACCAACATGAGGAAGCTTGAATGAGTTCAAATTTATCCGACAATGTCATGCCATAGACGCCTGTGTCGATGTGCAGACCGAATTGTCTACGCGACTTCGTACCTGTAGCTCTTTCGACGATCAGTGTGGATCACCGTATAGGCGAAATAAGCAGGATGCGTAACAATGAAGATATCTTCAGGGATTGTGAGGAATGTGAATACGATATCGTAACTTTGGGGCTTGACTGATTATACATTCTCTCCATGATACGACTCCCATACTTCTCTGGTCAGAGGCCCGCACTAACGTTTTCGTATACCAGCTCAAGCCAGTGCTCTTATAAGTTTAGTATAGATTCTGTAGTCTTGGATTTTCAGTTCCATCAACATTTCATACGCCTGATACGAAGCTGGAGCTGGCCAAGCCCATGTTAATTATCGAGTGAATCGGCTACCCTGTGAGCTTTTGAAAGCGGCAGAGACATTCGTCTTGAATGATGATTCAACTTCTTGTTAAAAGGTACAGCTGAAACACTCGTTTTAGCTCTTTTACAGGGACCTAACTCACTACTTTTGCTCAAGCATGGCACTGCATAGATATCTCACTCTCTCTCCTCAAACTCGTCTCCATTGTTCAGATACCATATAAGAATTCTGTTAAAATAATGTACTTTGATGCTATTTGAAAGTAGGTTGGCTAAAAACTTCAATCATTACTTCCCTTCCTCCAGTGCACAGAGGGCAGCACCGACGCCACTGCCATCTTTGGCCAAACCGAAGGTCAGACGATCAGCCTCATCACCAACTTGGATTCTAACACCCTCGCGAATATGCTCGACAAAGCCCGGGTAGAATTCAAAGACGCTTCCGTCGCCGCCAATGTCAACCTTTTTGTGTTTCGCTAACGCATCAGTTTGAGTGATGACACCAACGATTACAGTAGATGCTAGGTATGCAGCACGCTTTCCAACGGCACGGGCGATATCTAGAATGGCCTTACGTTCCTCGATAGTAGACTCAAGAGCAAAAGATTCCTGGATCAGGCTTCCAACGACTTTGAGATCTTCACTGGTATCCGTCTCCATGACACTTGGCACAGAAGTATCAATGGACCATGCCTCACGCAATTGCTTTGATTCCTGACCCTTGAACAAGTGTCCCTGCTCATTCAACTCACAAAGGATCTCGCGCAAGAGTTCACCCAGGAACATACCACTGACACGCTTCTCAAACATGTGATAGCCCGGGTTAGCAGTTCTCTTGTCAATGTTTTTGTCAAAGCGCGTATTGGGTAACACAGCCAGGTCATTGTCAAACGAGCCCCACTCCATGTTGATAGCCATTCGGTCACCGTCCGGGCAATCCTTTAGCTTATTTATCTTAGAGGTATCTTCAAAGTACGCGCCATTGGTACCAGTACCAAAAATGCAGCCGAGGATTGTATCACTCGCATTCTCATTGGTATACGAGCGGGCCATCAATGAGCCAACAGTATCGTTCACAATGGCGGCTATGTGTACGTTGAGCTTTTCCTTGTCCAAAGCCCGTTGTAATTCTTTAGCAACATCCTTGCCAACGGCATCCTTGATGTCGAATCCTTTGGTCCATCTGAGAAGAGTGCCTTCGTTGATACCGGATTGACGAACGGGGAAAGAGAACGTAAAACCCATACGCAGAGGATCTGTTTCCGAATGTAGAGTTGCAAAATGGTCACTGTGGTGCTCCTCGAGAAATTCCTTGACCCTTAGAGCAAGAAACTCAAAAAACTGATCTGACTGACCCACCATCATATCATGAGGCACGGGCCATTTGCTCTGGGTAATCTCAAACTTATGGTTTCCTAAAAGCTCAATACTGCAGACTCGGAAGTTTGTGCCTCCTAGATCAGCGGCGAGGTACGTTCCTGTCTCATTGCCCGACGGTACTTTGGTCACATAGGTCGGGATCATAGGAACACCGCGATCAGACCAATGATCCAAACCCTCCTGAACCTGCTTGAGGAAAGAGGATGTCAATAAACGGAGCGACTCCGGATCAAGGGCGAATTCTTCAACGATTGCTCTTACTGCACTCTCCATCGCAAGCTGTGGCAAGGTGTATAGATCAAGTGGCGGTTGAAGGTGGGGAGGGCTAGGAATACATGATTACTTGAAGTTGCTGCATGGCTAACTCTGTAAGGTGTCTATTCGAGATTAGGGATAGCACAATTCCCACTCCTCCACAACACTGCAGAGATTTTTAGCTAGCGTCAGCTTTTACAGCCGTTTTAAAGAGTCCAGAATGGGTTGGTTAGGTGACACCAGCGAAGTTGAATGATTAGATCATCCAATTCACGTTTGTACTAAGTGCTTCCCTGGTGAAGTCTTTGGTAACTTTTGGCCATTAAATTAAGGCTATAGATCCAAGGGTGCGTCAAATCGCACTGGGGTACCAGTGGTCTGGATCTTAGAATTGTGTCGACCATATGCTTCAATGCTATTGATGCACAACAGCTTTTGTATAAAAGTCTTCAGTCCTGCGGAATTCCAGTTGCGGTTGCAATTTCGCCTCAATAAATCCGCATTCTTTTCCTAACTCCTCAACCACAATATTTCATGCGCGTTGTTTCCCTAAATCTTATATAATCGCCGGGTAACTACGCGTGTTGTTTACAACAGGTCCCAATCCACCCTTTTCAACTTTCTGTCCAAATGCGCGAAGTTATTAGCATCAACGTTGGCCAGGCGGGTTGCCAAATTGGTAACTCCTGTTGGGAGCTTTACTGTCTTGAGCACGGTATTCAGCCTGATGGGTTCCTCTCTCCCGAGGCCCAGAAGAGTTCCCGCGACGAGGGGTTCTCCACCTTCTTTAGCGAGACCGGCAGCGGCAAGTATGTGCCCCGTACAATTTACGTTGATCTCGAGCCTAATGTGGTCGATGAGGTCCGCACTGGTAAATATCGCAATCTTTTCCACCCCGAGCAGCTAATCTCTGGTAAGGAAGATGCCGCCAATAATTACGCTCGTGGTCACTATACAATCGGTAAGGAGCTCATTGACGATGTTATGGACCGCGTTCGCCATGTCGCTGAAAACTGTGGTGGTCTTCAGGGCTTTTTATTTACCCACAGTTTTGGCGGTGGTACTGGTTCTGGTTTCGGCGCTCTTTTGCTCGAGCGCCTTTCCAATGAGTTTGGCAAAAAGTCCAAGCTTGAGTTTGCTGTATATCCTGCCTCTCAAAACTCCACCTCTGTTGTCGAGCCTTATAACTCTGTTCTCACGACCCACACAACTTTGGAGCACAGCGACTGTACTTTCATGGTCGACAATGAGGCTATTTACAACATGTGTACCCGTAACTTGGGCATTGCGCGCCCCAACTTCGATAACCTGAATCGTCTCATTGCTCAAGTCGTGTCCAGCGTCACCGCCTCTCTGCGCTTCGACGGCTCTCTCAACGTCGATTTGAACGAATTCCAGACTAACCTGGTTCCTTACCCTCGTATTCACTTCCCTCTGGTCACCTATGCGCCTGTTATCAGCGCTGCTAAGGCCCACCACGAGTCTAACAGTGTTCAGGAGATCACTAACGCATGTTTTGAGCCTAGCAACCAGATGGTCAAATGTGACCTCAAAAATGGTAAATACATGGCTTCTTGTCTTCTTTACCGTGGTGATGTTGTCAACAAAGATGTCCAACAGGCCGTTGCCAACATCAAGTCTAAAAAGAGCATCCAGATGGTCGACTGGTGCCCCACTGGATTCAAAATTGGTATTTGTTACCAACCACCACAGCATGTTCCTGGCGGCGATCTCGCCAAGGTTGACCGTGCTGTATGCATGCTCTCCAATACCACTGCTATCGCTGATGCTTGGTCGCGTCTCGACCGCAAGTTCGACCTCATGTTTTCCAAGCGCGCCTTCGTTCACTGGTATGTTGGCGAGGGCATGGAGGAAGGAGAGTTCACTGAGGCCCGTGAGGATCTCGCCGCTCTCGAGCGCGACTATGAAGAGGTCGCAACTGATTCCCCTATGGACGACGTTGAGGAGTACTAATATGATTTTATTAAATAGCTAAAATACCATTTTCCATCATAACATGTATGAACTGAGTTCACAGGGCTGCAGAATTAGTGAACTTTTATGATGATGAACTGTTTATTATACATGCTAAATCAACGGGTCTTTCGCACCACTACCATATCTTTCTTTAGCTCTGAGCCACCAGCCTTCTGTTTGATCGAGAGCATTTCCTTCCTCGCCCTCGATAAAGGGATTATCCGATAGTGGGTCGCAAGACATGGTTTTGCGCATTTCTCGAACACGGTTGAGAACCCATCCAGATATCATCTCTTCGCCCTTGGCACGCTCATTGCACATGATGCTGTATTTTCTGCACATCTCCTGATTGGGCGAGCTTGTATATTTGATGGTGGGTCGACCCAGGCTAATTGTGTGGATTCCAAGACCGCAATAATGTGTGTAGGAGTCATGCCTGAACATAAGGCAGTCACCATGGTCTTTACAGGCCTTGTTGCACTTATCATATGAGGCATAGGGTGCCTCATGGTCATACTCCCCATCGCCAGGCGTGTAGACAATAGAGTTCGCGCCATTGTCCCAGTTCTTTTGTGCGCTCGCGGGAAAATATGGCTTTGCGAAATCTAGATAAAAATCAACATAAAGAAGATTGGTGGGCTTGACTCGCTGATATTCCCATAAAAGCTCGATATCTCGCGACGTTTGGTCGGCAAATGAAAATACCTCCTTGCACCAGTTATGAGCCCCAAAGTGGACTTTCCAAACAGGCAACCCTTGGAAATGGTCATTGCTGGTGCTTTCGCTTAATTCTATATTGCACTTTTCCTTGAGGTATCGTGCCAGCACATAGTCGCCTCTGGTCTCCTTTTCTGCCAGCCGAGTATACTCCTCCACCCAATCATAAGCGTTCAGGTGATCAAATGCAACGCGCATAGCTTCTCGACTGAGAATTATACCCGAGCCTCCATCAGCAAACACGAGTTCCCCTCCATTGTTAGTGGCAGAACCCAAGTAATGCGGCTTGCTAGGATCTAGCCTATTGAGGAACTCAATCATGGAGGGACCAATTATAAAAGAGTCATCATCAACAATAACGTACCAGTCAAATATGTGGTTATCCCTTGCAGGAGGTTCATCTGTCCCCTTTGGAAGGATGTACCCAGTCAAGTCTTGAATATTTTGTTCATACTGTTGAGCTTTTTGCTGGTCCCAAGAATGCAAGAGCATATGCAAATGCTTGAATTTGTCCAAAAGCTCTCCACCAGCAACGTGAACCTGGTCCGGGGCGATATAGACATGCTTGTCTCGCAAGGAGCGATGAATGCGATAATATAAAAACTGGGCAGAATTTTGTAGCTGTTGTTTATCAATGTGTGAGATGATATCCACCACCTCAATACCACCAACAGAGTCTGGGCCATCACTGTAGAGAATTGCATTGGGGAATTGAGTGAGGGTTGTAAACAAATGTGTGGGCATTTGTCTCCATATTGTCTGCATGGAGGACTTCATCAGTAATAGAATACGATCCGCTCCCTGGATATCTTCTCTTGGAAGCTCTTGATGAAAATGAGAGCTTGTATGCCGTTTGTTGCGAAGCATCTGGTTAGGCTGGTAAAACTCATGCGGGCGCCAGGTATCATCACTAGTGTAACGATTTGACTCCGGGTATGAATGAAAAAATGTTTGCCCTCTTGGCACTAGTGCAATGCTCTCGTGTTTACTTTCCATCTCTACAATAATAACCTCCTTTGACCTCTTTGTGCTAATCCAAAAGGCTGCTGAGATTACCGCGAGGGCAAACAGAAGTCTCACAAACAATCTCCTCCACTTTTGCACCTTGCTAAGAGTGAACATTGACTTGGTGCCCTGAAGTCAGGTGTCTATTTTGCAGCATGTCTTGGGTTTCGTCCCCCTGCATCAAAAGTAAGCAGGGTGTACAAATTTAGAGTTGAAACTGTGAGGCTGGTGTCCTAGGAAACCCCGCTCGAGAGCATTCTTTATTCACTCAACCCACCTTTTTTCTATTCTTACCACATTTTCCGCTTGAACATTAGGTTCAAACGCGTCTTCTACCTGTATTCGAGCATACTGAGGCTCCCGGAAATTACGGTTACTGAGGCAACAAATCAAACTTGCCACATTTCTATGCGTGTATGTGCATGATTAGGGGTAATTAGAAAATAAGCGAGACTAATAAATTCCGTTAATTGTGATAATTATCCTTCTTCCCTTCTTCCACTGTAGCTCACATGAAAGTCAGAGCTATAAATTTCTAATCGAAGCGTCAATATTATGGCCTTAACCCTCTCCCATGCAGACTCTATTAACGGTCCCGCAGCATCTGGGTGGCTGAAGGACCACCCATCATAGACGGCATGAGAGGCTTCAGAAATCGAGTTCCGAATATTATCGCTAAAAAGGATTGGGAAAAGTGACCAGATGGCAACAGCGCTCTTGAAAAACGATATTTTTTGCTTCTTCGGAGATATCCCGCGCTGCTCCAATAAACTTATCCAACAACAAAGTTCCTTACCTAACTAGTTCTGAGCATGTTCCGCGGTTTTGGCAATATCTCAAAGCTGGCACTTTTTGCTAGTCCATTAGCGCTTTCGGGCACAACCGCCTATGCAGACTCAAGAAAGCCCGTTGGCGTATACGTCTGGGGTGATAATTCTAATGGTTTGATCTCCGATGAAAAAGAGATTGCTATCAGAGCACCAACTCCGGTGCCATATTTCGCAGGAAAGAAGATCAAAGACCTCGCTATTTCCCCCCAAGTTGCAGTTGCAGTTTTGGCCAATGGCCAAGTAGTGCAGTGGACTAGACCAGATGAGCAGCACCAGATGCTCAAGGGTGAGGCAATTGAGAAAGTCAAAGTCTGGGATGATTTGATCGTAGCACTTTCCAAAAGTGGCCAATTGTTTAGCTGGCATGCAACTAGCTCTGCGGGCCATGTACGCAAATTCAAGCTCCCCAGCCTCGGATGGTTTGAGAGAGTTGTGGATTTTGACATGGGTAGAGACTCGATAGTAGCTGTCACTTCCAAGAATCATGCCCTAACTGGTCTCACTCGCGAGATTCCTGCTCATTCTGGCCAATTGGGTGTTGCTAGCCTCAGTGCACTGGATCCGGCGCCGCCTGCATATGAAATGCATTCTGTCAAACTACTCAGCGATATGAATATTAAGCAAGTTTCAAGCGGAGAGGACCATGTTCTGTTCTTGCTTAACAATGGTACAGTGTTTGGCTGCGGAAGTAATCAGTTTGGCCAGCTTGCCAGCAGATTTAATTATAATATGCAAAATATGAGTGTGCCTTCTCTACTGAATCTACAGCGTATTCAATATATCAGTGCGGGTGCTAATGTGTCCTTTTTCAGAGATGATAATGATAGGGTTTCCGTGGTTGGTAACGGCATCAACGGTCTTTTTGGCACCGGCTCTTTTGCAAATGTCCAAGACACCCCCATCAAGTTGAGCGCATTCGACCATCTGAACGAATACAACGAAAAGACCCAGCAAACTTCGCAGATTGTGCCTACCGAACTCCAAATTAGTATGACCCACGTCTTTGCCAAACTGTCCAATGCGGCGGGTGATTGGTTTGAGTGGGGCTCAAACTCTTATGGACAGCTTGGTAATGGTAAACTTTCGAGGCAAGTCAAGCCTTTGTTTATCCGTGAGTCGCCCCTTAAAGAATTATTGAATGCCACCGAGTTCGTTGCGGGAGCTGGTATTAGTGCTGCCTACACCAAGGCTTAACCATTGATTGATGTGAACTCTCTTTTACTTATACTGGCTAGAATTCACCGAATCTCATGGTCATACTTTCTCTACTATAGCTTTCGTAAGTATGTTTAGGCCCTAGGTCAGAGTAGCGATAAATGTTTCGTGATCTCACCCTTTCACGATACCTGGTACTGATGTACTGTCTGTCTGTACTTGCCATCGACTTTGTTGTCTTCACTTTGTTTCTTATAAGCCTTGACCCTAATACAGCACCATTAGAACTCAAATTGCCATCAAACGCCACAGATCTGAAATCTCCCGCTGTGGGGAGATGGGGTTACCTTGACTCACACCTCCGGCGATAATTATGAAAAAGACTCTTGTTATCAAGCTTGGAACTTCTTCGCTGTGTGATGAGAAAACCAAGGATTATAGGTTGGCTAATATGAGCCAGATTGTCGAGATGGTTGTCGCTCTTAAGCGCAAAGGCTACCGGGTCTGTTTAGTCTCCTCGGGCGGAATTGCTGCGGGCCTACAACGAATGGGTGTTGAAAATCGGCCAAGTGAAACTTCTCAAGTCCAAGCAGTGGCTGCAATCGGACAGGCTCGACTAATTCGGCTCTGGGACAACCTTTTTGGGCAGTTTGATCAGCCCACTGCACAGGTCTTACTGACCAGAAACGATATTGCTGATCATGCTCGATATCGCAACGCTTCAAACACAATCATAAGTCTACTCGATATGGGATGCGTTCCAATCATCAACGAAAATGATGCCCTCAGCACATATGGGATTCGGTTTGGTGATAATGATACTCTGAGTGCAATCACAGCAGCAATGATAAGTGCTAATTACCTATTTTTATTGACTGATGTGGACTGCCTTTATACTGCGAATCCACGAATTGATCCAGATGCCCGTCCTGTTCGAGTGGTTAGAGATGCTGTCAACTACAAGACTGATAGCTCAATGGCTGCGGGTACTTCTGTAGGTACCGGCGGTATGATGACGAAAATTATTGCTGCCAAACTAGCTACCTCTGCCGGTATCACAATGTTTATCTGCCGTAGCTTCTGGATGAACAATGTATTCCATATTCTCGAGGATGTTGAGAATGGTGTGGATGCTGAGAACTCTAAGTATCTTTACACAAAGTTTGTTGCCAAGGAAGGTATCAGAGACAGGCAATTCTGGATCCTGCACGGCCTTGCACCCTCAGGCTCAATGGTCATTGATAGGGGGTGCTATAAGGCTCTCACTCGCCCTCATCGCGCCAATCTTTTGCCCAGTGGCGTTATGTCGGTCAAGGGTAGTTTCCATGAGTCAGATTGCGTCGAATTATGGGTAGCTGGACATGATAAGCCAGTAGGCCGGTGCCTGGCAAACTATGGATCTACTGAAATTGGCCTCATAAAGGGCCACAGTAGTAAAGAGATCCATCACATTCTTGGGTATAGCGACTCAGACTATGTTGCTTTCCGTGAAAATACAGCATTTTTCCCCGACAGACCAGAAACAGACCAACTCCCTACATTGGGGTCGCTAGCCATCCAGGAAACAGGTCTTTAAAGTCTAATAAATAATCATAAATAACGACTAACTGGAATAAATAGGGATACCAACGTCAGGTTTATACTCCGGAGGGTAGTCTTCATGAGTGTAAGTAGGCAGCTCGTCGTCACCATCATTGTGTTGGTGGATACAGATTGGCAAAATAGTGGTCCTGCCGCTCAGGTCTAACTTGCGCTTTCCCCTTTCTGTGTGGAAAGATATCGTAGCACCTATCTCGTATTGAATGTCAATGAGGCGGGAACTGAAGGACGGCAGGCAAAGGCATCTGAGGCGAATATTTGAGATCAAATCTGAGACGTCTGCACCCCCCTCATCGTCAAAATCGATATCATGATGGAGTTCTAAAGTTTCAACAGCAACTTTCTCACGCGTCTTGGCTTCGGATACATCAGTTTTGAACACGCCCAGACGATATAGATAGATTGACACCCCAGTGAGAATGATGGGTTGAGTAAGGGGGCCCGTTTTAATTACTCTCAGCCTTAAATCAAGTGTTTCGTGAGCCGAGGGGCGTAAACCTCTCTTCGGGTAGTGCAGCTCGGCTTTTATCACTGGCACATCAATACTATCGCTGAGGCGCGCCTTCAAATTATCAAACCCAGAGATCAAGGGAACCGAACCAGAGGCAGTTTCAAGTGAGAAATTATTCAAGATGTTTCTGTCAAGGCAAGGTGTAGTACGAATATCTAGCTCAGCCCTAGTATTGACCGCCAGTCTCGAAGTCCTTCGAACTGTAGCTTTAAGATAATAGCGCACAAAGATACGATTGAAGTCAATGGAAAAAGTTGGCAAAAGAATGCTTCTCGAGCCCTCGCCGTGGCCTGGAATTTGAAACTCAAATGGGTACTCGTACTTTCCTTTCACAATGGTCAGCCGACTCATACTTTGGGCAGCGAGATGTGGGGGTGGGAACACCTGGGTCTCCTCATGAAACAGAGTTGCGATCATGGCGCTGCGATACTCACCCTCCCCGATCGTTACTTTCGCCTTCCCTTTCAATTTGATTACAATCTGTTTGACACTAAGGTCTTTCGTCTGATCCACCACCACAGTTCCTTTGAGGGTGTCACCGGCTGTATAAATGTCCTTGGCAGGCTCGAGTTTTATGTACGCTTTGCACGCTCCCATATACGATTTGTCTGCCAAAAAGACGGGTAGAAAACGTATTCAAGTTTTAACCTCCCAAGCCAACCCAAACAGATACCGATTATATAATCGGTCACGATCAGGGATTAAGCGAGGATATGCATGGAGGGAAGGAGTGTATAGGGATCTTTGAGTCTTGTATTCTTTTTTTCTGCCCAGCATTTGCTATCAAAGTCCAGGCTACGCTCCATTGGCATTCGTCAGCCCACGTGTTTTATACATGTTGTTGCAAACAAGCTATCGTCATTGGAACCCTCCTCCCAACCTTTCTCAAGGCGACTACCCTCTATTGCTGACACCAGAGATTCAATGCTTCGAGCACTGAATGATATATGTGTTGTTGGCGCATGTCTAGCCACTCTCATCAATGTGTGGCGCCATTTAAAGAACTATCGGAAACCAATGGACCAGCGTCTTATCATCCGGATCCTTGTTATGGTCCCAGTGTTTGCCATTACCGCTTGGTGTTCCCTATATAAACCCCGCGTGGCCGCGATTTTGGAGCCCATCAGAGACCTCTACGAGGGCTTCGTTATTTATACTTTTTTCACTCTTTGTACAAATTTATTGGGGGGTGAACGGGATATTATTTATACCACAACTGGTCGCCCGCCCGTTGAACTTGTCTGGCCCCTTTACAAAGTTTTCGAGGCTGTTGATATATCTGACCCTCATACTTTTATCACAATCAAACGATTTATCATGCAATACGTGTGGATGAGACTTATTATAACTGTTCTCCAGCTGCTTTTTGGCGAACATGTCTGGCTGTTGTGTACTTTACTGTACAATATCAGTCTTACTATTACACTGAACGCATTGACGCTTTTTTGGGTTTGTTTATTGGATGACTTGAGGCCCTATAGAGCGCTACCGAAATTCATGAGTATCAAACTCATTGTGTTTTTCTCGTATTGGCAGTCACTATTCTTGGCTGTCCTGGCACATTTCCGGGTAATACCTTCCCCAGAGATACTCAATACAATCCAAAATACCTGCCTTTGTGTGGAGACATTAATATTCGCTTTTGTGCATTGGAACGCCTTTCCCTACACAGACTATGCCACCACTCAGCTAATTGGCTTCGCTAGATTGCCAGTGATTTATGCCGCTCGTGACGCCTTTGGTGCGAGGGACCTTGTTTACGACTTTAAATGCTCCTTTTTTGGCTCGGAATACGGTTATCGCGAGTTTGACTCGGTGGAGGCTGTTCTTGACCATCCATCATCTCGTACTCGCGCAGCCAGATTAGCAGCGGGTATGCGCTATAAGAATGGTGGGCGGTCTAAATACTGGCTGCCGAAGGGTAACCTGGTGCGGCCTAGCTCAAATTCACAATATGGCTCCACCAACGATGAGGAGTCTCAAATCCACAGAGAAGACCCACCACATGCATCACCCCCCCTGAGTTCCTCAGGAGAAGAAACCTCGCTCAGTGAAGAGTCAGTTCAGAAAATCAGCTGGTCCAAAGATGATATCAAGGGAGACGAACCGCTCTATAAGCAGGCCCGTCGTATATACGGAGACTACAAGTACCCGACCATCACTGTGCGCGAATCCATCACATACGTTCCATATGCTGCACGGGATGGAGAGTCTGTATAGAGACAAGTATTTATTTACCAACTAGCCTTTTGTTATCTCATCCTTACCAGGCTCATTATAACCTAGAGCACTCGAAATGGGCGGCATGCATGAGTGAATCAAAATCGCAATAATAATAGTAGAAAAAGATGATGAACTATAGACTTTTTTTTGATTTGATTTGAAGATTTTGTTTTGTTCAAAGGTTGAGTAATAAAAATAATTTAATATGCAATAAGATTTCAAGCGTAGCTGGCCGCAGATTGATTCAATTCACGCTCACGCCGCTCAAGAATATCGTCAATGTCGCGTTCATAAGTGCTCGAAGTGCGGCCCTTGCGAAGTTTCTCTAACCACATGTCACGACGACGAGGCCGGCTAGATACAACAGCAGGGTCCTTAGGGAGAGACTTTGCAGGCCATTTGCCATGCAAGATGGCGCTCCAGCTTGTTTCCATCTTAGCTTGCATTTCCCAGATAGGTCCCAGCTCCATGGTGGATTCTTGCTCCAACCGCTTGCGAATATGCGGGTCTCGTTCAAGGATTTCAAACACATCAGTCTCGTTTGGTTTAGTGGCCTTACGAATTCTGTTCACCAACACATCAAAGAAAACGCAGATAGCTGTAATGCCTATCATACAAGCCCACCATCCAGCATTTTGACCAAATTCGTCCCTGAAAGCATTGGCAACTCGATACGTTTTCCGGTTGGTATTGAGGGCACCAATCAACAAGTTCCACAATTGATAGCCGACTACCGATATGATACCGCATAGCGCCGTTATAATATTGATAAGGCGCATCTCGAGACACAACAGCTTGATGTTGATAACAATGACCACACAATCGAAGACAATCACACCAAGTGGGAACAAGTCGTTCTCAATTAGCGAATCGGTTCGGCCCCATCCTTGAACAGAGAGGAACACAACGCAAACACACTGCAGCATAGCCAAGCAGAGCCACTTGATGAAAAGGGTAACGGTGAAACATGTGTTCTTTTGGCCTACGCTGTAAAGTTCTGGTACTGCACAGAGGGTACTGGCATCAAGGTCTTGATCAAGCACGCCAAGCGCGATAACTGGTAACGATGTGAAGAGGGTGTTGAACATTGAAATCGACCAGCTTTCAAACAGTGAGGTACCGGTGAAGAGCGTCCATCTTTGGAAAACAACTTGAGCCATGTAGAACAAGAACTCTTTGTAGAAAGTAGCGAGAATATACTTGCATGTACGAACATAGTTCCAACGACCATGAACAAGCAACAGATTGAGTAGGAAGCGGAACTGGCCCATAGCATAATCTGAGCTTCTTGCTGCTTGTAAACCTTCCCTACCGGCAATACCTATACCTAAGTCAGCGGCCTTAATCATGGCAATATCGTTAGCGCCATCGCCAATCGCCAAAGTGACTTTTTGGGGTTGACGTTCCCGGACCCGTTTCACCATGGTAGCCTTTTGAGCAGGAGATGCTCTGCAGCAAATAATGGAGTCAGCACGAAGACTCAAGTCAATAAATAAAGACATAAGAGCGGGATCTTGTTCAACATGCGACAATGTCTGGCCATCAATAACAACAACACAGTGGGCCACACTTTCACGAGATATTTCTTCAAGAGCAGCTAAAATCGTCGTTTCAAGGTCCTGGTCACTTTTCAGAACGATGAGGGTGGAGTAATCCTTAATTAACCGACACGAATATCCAATATTGATGGCAGTTTCGCGCTTATCACCAGTGAGCATCCAAAGCTTGATATTTGCGCGGCGAAGCTTCTCAATAGTCTCAGGCACTCCGTGCTGTAGCTTGTCCTCGATAGCGGTAGCGCCAGTGAGCTCATAATCGCGTTCTAATTTCTCACCAGCATCCTCGATCTTAGTAGATCTGTCGACAAGGCTGGCGCGAGCTTCATCGTACTCAATCTTCCACTCTTGATATTCAGCCTCATCCAAAAAGCGGTGACCATACATCAGTGTCCGCAGGCCCTCTGTACTGAACTCATCCACATGAGCTAAGGTCTGCTCGATAACAAATCGTTCATCCACGACCTGGCGATTATCAATTCCCACATGAGCTGCTTCATTGATATGGCCAGAAGTATCAATCTTGGGTGGCGGTGCGGGTGCGGTAGCAGCACCACGCTTTTGTTTATTTTCAAGCGAGATCGAGCTGCGTTCCGCAGCCGCCTTGACCTGTTCAATGCTACGCGCATGATGGAGTTGTACAGAACGACGACTTGACTCTTGAATAGCTTGCTCCTCGTGTTGCTTCTGATGCAAGTGTTGGTCTAATGCCATAAAGGCAGCAGTGTGGTCCATACTCAGAGAAGGCCGGCCGATGCCTAAAGGGGAACCGGGATAATCGACAGAAGACTTGCGCTGTTTGACAACCTCGGCCTCTATACTCTTGCGGAGTTCACTCTGGTTCTCGAGGTCTAAGCGTTTATTGCGAGCAGCCTCTAGAACTTTGGAGTTGAGCTTTTCAATCATAACGTTATCAGCACCTTTTGTAAACAAGCAAACCCTACCATCAGGGAACCTCACTACTGTAGACATACGCTTGCGAGCTGAGGTGAATTCAATGGTATCTAGAACCTCGTAATGCTCATCCACAGGGTCGTTCTTGAACCCATTGGGGTAAGTTCTAAGCGTAATACCATCATATTGCCGGTCAATAACTAGATAGCCCAAATCACGAGCAGCAGATACAAGCGCAAGTTCATCAGGTGAAGCGGCCTGGTAGTCCAAATACTCAATTTCAACTTCACCATTCGCAACCTCTGTGAGATCAACCTCGGGAGAAGCGGAGTGGCAAAGAGCTAGCGAGAGCAAGAAGAATTTCGCCTTTTGGGCAAATAAAGAATTCGGATGAGCCATAATATACTCCAAGAGAGAGAGCGTACTCGGTGTGGTTTGAGGTTTGCCTGGCACAGCGGTAGCGGTCCAGTTCTTCTTGACACTCGTGGTAGAGGTACGGCTTTGGCTCAGTTTGGGCAAGTTGGTAGACTTTCTCGCTATTGAGGATGTGCTCATGCGGGGTGTGTTTAGCGATTTGCGGGGCAGAGACTTAATCTGCTGAAATAACTCGATTGAAGGTGCACGTCCCTGTCTAGCCCGCTGGAATAGATATCCTTTCTTCTCCTTGTCTACTGTCTCACCACCCACTTCGCAGGAATGGTCTGTGGTATCCCCTATTTGCGTTCTGTCAGGGTCTTCATCTACAAACAAGTCAAGATCGTGCATCCAAGCGTAACCGGCAACAGTCATTTTACGAAACAGCATAATATTTTCCGTAAGTGTACCAGTTTTATCCGAAAAAATATAGCTCACTTGACCCAGCTCTTCATTGAGTGAAGTTGTTTGACACTTGAATGGTGTATCTGTTGACGCATCATACATGTTGATATCAGCCTCCATTAAAACCTTTTGGAAAATTTTGCAGATTTCAAGAGAAACATAGAGTGAAAGCGGAATCAGTGTGTTGAACATGATAATGAATCCCATAAAGTTGGGCACAAACCCAACATCTAATCCCTCGATATACCAGTATCCTTCGCGATGCTTCTGCATAGCATTAGATGCCACAGCTCCGAATAGCGATAATAAGATAACGAAAATAGCCATTAGCACGACAATCCAATTAACTTTTGTTTGAAGCTTTGGCGACTTAGCACGGCTGCTTTTGAGGGCATTCTGTTGAATCTTAGTCTCTTTTCCCGTGAAGATCACCAGACCAAAGCATGATGCAGTATTTCTCAGAACGCATCCACGATAGAGGACATTCTGATTGCCTAGGGGTAGCTGCTTGCTTGGCAAAACCATGTTACCCTCAAAGTTGTAAAGGTCCAGATTAGGATCCTCTGTAACGCAAGTGACATTCTGAATGTGGGGAATACTGTCGGCATTGAAAAGATCTTGGAGTTCGGGGGCTACTTCCTTGTTCTTGAGGTTGGTCTCACCATCAAGGGCCATGGTTTCGACATAAGTTTGACCCTTGAGGCCTGAAGAGTGCAGTAGAACAAGATCAGCTGGGACCCATTCATTCTGTTGGACGCGAACTATATCACCAACCTTGATGTCCTTCCAACGAGTAGACACATAATCAATTTTGTCGTGTTCACCATCCGCTGGTCTTGCCACAAGGGTTTCTCGATTATTTTCCACCTTATCCACTCTGTGCCGTCTCCAGTCATCATAGCCTTCTCTGGAGATGGATATAGTGACGAAGATCATCAGTGGTACAATGGTGGTGTAGTTACCTGTTGTGGACCATGATGGGATCATTTGCAAGATAGAAACAAACAAAAAATAGACGTTAGCCAATTTTGAGAACTGATAAATAATTTGGCGCGGTAAAAAGTCGTAAATGCTGTAGTTTGCACTGGAGATAACATTCGAACAGTAGCCTTTGTTGGTGCGCTCGTCAATTTGAGGCGGTCCACCCAGCTCTACCGGAATAACTCTGCCATTTTTTGTTGGTGGTAAGGCATTTCTTTTGATCCACCACTTGTGAACGGCATGGATAGGTCTGCGTATCCGACGGGTCAAACCATAGCCGAGCCTGGTGCCCATTTGCCCCAGCCGCCGCAATGGCCTTCTTGAGCGAAGGGTTTGTGCCCTGTGTATACTAGAACCTTTCCCATACACGCTATTGTTCATTCTTAGACTTTCCAATGCGAAAAGAACAATGGTCTAGGAGGGAATGAGGTCACGTGTAAGAGAGGGTGCTGCAACCGGGATACAAATTGGTAAATATTGAAAATACGGTATCTCTGACTAATCCGAAATTTATATTAGCACAAATTGAATGATTGAAGATATCGTTGAGAAAAATGTAGGAACGCCCAGGCCACCCTCCGCGCCTAAGGCTCCTCAGCCTAGCCTGTGGAAGCAAAGAGTTCGAGCTTCTCGAAAGACTGCAGCATTTGCCAATTCTACCACAACGAATGGCGGGTCTGCTGCTAGCCCAGCTGCTGCACAGAGTGGTCCGACGCCTCTAAGACCCGCACATCAGGGGCCTCCGTTATCCGAACAGGAGCAAATTCATCTCGAAAATTTAAAAAAGATGTCGGCCATGACACCTGATGATATTGAAAGAGAAAGGGAGCAATTGATCAGTTCAATGGACCCGGAAGTACTCAAATCACTTCTCAAACGTGCGGAAATTAAAGATGGTATGACTCAGCAGTCAAATTTGACGGACTCTGTGGCTGAGCCAGTGGCGAAAAATCCTGCCCCACCATCAGTGCCTCCGACAGTTTCAAAGCAAGATCCGGATGTTCATCAAAAAAAAGATGACAATGAAGATTCCGGGAAGCCCCACCTTCACTTTCCGGCACCACCTGATGATTTGAAAAAATATTTCCCAGACACCCCTGTGGAGACTTCGAAACTTGCATGGATGCAGCCAGTGGCCCCTGAAGAAGAGCTTGAGTATTCAGAGGAGTTAGCCTCAGTGGCGCCTTCCCAGCTCCGGTTTGACTTCACAGGGAACCTTCTTACACCGCGCATAAGCTCACAGATTGATACATCGGTGGGGCTTCACCATCACGCGGACGCACCTGGTGCTGCAGGATACACAATTCCTGAGCTCGCGCATCTAGCACGCAGTAGCCATGCGTCCCAGCGCTCACTTGCCATTCAAACAATTGGTCGTGTACTTCACAAATTGGTGAACGGTAAGTATAACAAGAGCAGCGAGTTACAGTATGCCCTCGAGAAGCTGGTACAATCCACTCGCATCGAAGAAACACTGCTGGAAGCATCCTCGGAGAAAACTCGAAGCTTGACGGTTCGGGCGCACGCCACCGAAGCGCTGTGGCTCTACCATAATAAATCAGAGCACAAGTAGGTCCATCATTGTGACAACCGCCGTAGAAATACATTGCATATGTACATATAAGTGCAGCTATGTGCGCGATCCTCAATCCGCTTGCGCAAGAGCGCGCAGCGGGTCGGAGTAGAGACTAGTTGATGTACTATGTATCCCATATATAATTCTATGCGCATCGGCGATATACGCCTGGTGCAAAAATTTTTCGCCTGGCGCCGTGGACATCCGGCACGGAGCCCTGTATACTCCTGCCGAGCACGCAGCATCTAGCATGAATGCAATAAAATGTGCAACGTTCTAAAACATCGGAACGTATATAAGAGCTATAACAGGAGCAAATAAAAAGAGATCTATATATAGTATTCTACTTTGCGTGAAATAGATGAGCAACCTTCTGCTATCATGATTAATCATTCAGAGTTTGCGGGAAGGGGCCGCAGCCGGACTCTCGTGAGGGACTAAGGACGGCTACGGGCGAAAGGTGTTCAAAATCATCGGTGTAAATTTCTCGATGATTTCTAGTCTTATTTTGATCGTCAAAACATGGCCCACAATTACACAGCAACAACTCAGAAAATTGTTTCGCCAACGCAAGGGGGCTACTAGGGTTAGGTAATGCATAGCACTTGCAGCTAAACGCAAAGTCGCTAATCCCACCTACACCCCATTGGTAAATAGCGACCCGTGCACCTAGGACATCGCAACGAGGACGCGTAAAAAAGCATGTTTCCATATAACGCACAACGCCAGCAACATGATGCTGCCGCCCGTCCTGATGCTCAACCACACGTTCAGTATCATTATTCTCCGCAGACTCAGGCAGCCCAACAGCAGCGCCAACCAGCTGCAGGCCAGCAAGTCCAGCAGCCCCAAGGCCACTTTTATCCCCAGCAATACCCTTATTACCAGCAGCAAGATCCCAGCAAGCAAGCTTCGCAGACTCAGACTCCCACTGCCGGTACTCAAACCCCCGGAGCCGCTGCTGCCACACCCGCTACTTCGGCTGCTCCTCAGCCTCAGGTACAGATGGGCAGTGACCAGCAATACATGCAGCACATGGTTCCTGCCATGGGCTACCACCAGCTCTACCAGCCTCAGGGCCACCAGCAAGTTCAGGCTGGTCAGCCTCAAGAGTACCCGTATGGCTACAGGCCCAACGACTATGTATTTATGATGCCTCATGCTGCTCAAATGCAGGTTCAAGGCCAGGCACCTCAAATGGTCACTCAAACCGTGACTGATCCCACTGGTCAGGCCGCCCCACCTGGCATCAAGCCCAAAGTGAGCACCACTCTCTGGGAAGACGAGAATACTCTTTGCTTCCAAGTTGAGGCAAGGGGCATCTGCGTTGCACGTCGTGAGGATAACGATATGATCAACGGAACAAAGCTTCTGAACGTTGCTGGTATGACCCGGGGTCGTCGTGATGGTTTGCTCAAGGGTGAGCGTAATCGTCATGTTGTCAAAGCAGGTGCCATGCATCTCAAGGGTGTATGGATTCCCTACGACCGTGCGCTTGATTTTGCCAACAAGGAACGCATTATTGATTTGCTCTACCCACTGTTTGTCACTGACATTAAGAGCGTTTTGTATCACCCCAACCAGCGTGAGAACCAGCCTCAGCAGCAGCAACAACAAACTCCACAGGCTGCACAGGCTCAACCTCAGGCACCCGTGAGCCAGCAGACTCCTCAGCCCCCTCAGGCTCAGGTTCAGCCTCAGGTACCCCAGCAGCAGGCTCAGCCCGTAGCGGGAGACGACAAAAAGGAAAAAGAGTACTACCAGCAGCAGCAGTACTACTACCCTCAAGCTGGCCAGGACCAGTACGGTCGTCAGTATCAGCAGGGCCAACCCCAATACTATGCCGAGCAGCAGGGTGACCAGTCTCAGTTCAAAGAGGAGGAACAGTCCTAAAGTGAGTATTATATATGTGAATGAAATAGATATGCAACAAACCTAAGCAAATACAAGTAAATAAAGAAGAAAAGAGACATCAAGAGCGCTCGCTAGGCACGCTGCTGCTCACACTAACTACCCGTTCAGATAAAGACCTCTCGTACGAAGGATGGGCGGGGTGTGCCCCACCACGATCAGGCGCGGGAGTGCCAGGTCCTGGAGTTCCACCTTCGCGATCACGCTCTTTCTCTGCACTCCAGCTAAACACGCTTTCAGCAGCCATCGCTCTGGTTGATGCATTGGTATCGATAGACTGTCTCCGCCGTTTAGAACTGCTGGCAATCGTCATGACACTCGCACTATCTTGTAGATTCAGTCTTTGTCGCAGAGCAGGTGTGCTGCCCCTATCCACTGTGATCATCGGCGTAGATGTAGTGGAAGTTCGCTCTCCGTGCGACGCGCCGATGTTCTGGTCGCTACTTTCGCTTATGCTTGACTCTGAATGGTCATCAATTGGTGCCTCGGCTTGTTGAGAGCCAGCAGCATCATCACCATTATCAATACTGCCTCTTTTCACCATCTTCCGCAGCCAGGCTACCATAGGACTCCTCTGTTCCACCATTCTGCAAGCGATTAATCAGGAAGTTCGGAACCACATTAAGACCCCCACATCATCGTATCATCAGAGGATGCATTGGCTAGTACCGGCAGTCGATGCCAAAACTATCAAATTAGAGCTCGAACATTTGGGATATAAACCCAAACTATGCTCTCTAGACGGCAGCGTGCACGTTTGTGTCCCGAATTTGTTAGACCCCCCAATCAAAGGAGCGTCGTTTGAGGCATGTGAAATTTGCCTCGCTGCAGATACAGCAGCGCCACAAACTAAACAGACTCGCTATAGATATACTGTGTATCCACCTCTGATACTGTTCTCTTCTGAGGTGACTGTAGAGGAGGCTCAAGCCATCCTTGACCGGGAACATTGTACACACGCAGCCATCAACAGGCCAATCCCAAACCTCGATATTGTACGAAGGCCTCAGATTGAGCCACTGATCGGCAATTTCGGTAAATATGATCCTGATGCACTAGATTTTGACGCGGCGCTTTGGTGTACTTGTAGGCAAAATGGTATATTTCAGAGCTGGGCACCGATGTACACAATGTTCAGCCGGGGTAATGTCACGGAAAAAAAGCGCGTATTGGGGTTTAAAAACATCAGAGGAAATACAATCATTGATCTTTACTGCGGAATTGGTTACTTCACGTTTAGTTATGCCAGAAACTCTCCCAAAGTTGTATATGGTTGGGAAATCAATCCATGGAGTATTGAGGGACTTTTGCGTGCTGCCAAAGTCAACAAATGGAATTGTCGCGTGATTAAAGAGGGGGAACCTTACAGGTCGCTACCCACTGATCAACTGGTCATCTTCGCCGAAGATAATGCTAGGGCGCTCGACCGTCTCCATGAACTAGATTTGCGTGTGGTTTCGCACATTAATATGGGACTTTTACCTGACTGTAGGCTTGCATGGAATGTTGCAAAGCAATTGGCAACTACTGAGACAGTCTTGCATGTCCACGAGAATGTTCATGAAAACGACATGGATGAGTGGAAGGTGAAGACATCTGAGCAGCTTGGGTCCCTACTTCACCTTGAGAAAATAAAGCAGTTCTCACCAGCAGTATGGCATGTATGCGGTGATTTCAAACCTACCCCGACTATTTAATCTTGTCACCATGCATAAGTGTCTGCATCAAGACGCAGGGGAAAGCACTCCACACTATGCAACCTGATGCTATGCTATGCTATGCAGAAGTGAGCGCACGAGCGTCGATGCATCGCGATTGCATGACATGGCATTATCATGTACAAGACTACCTTTTTGAGATTCAAGCGACCCATCTACCAAGCTGCAAATACGGGAGGGGAGGTTCCATAAAGACGCACAGCTTTGGCAATTTTAAAAAACACAACGCCTCAAACTCAAAAATAAATAACAGTACATAACCTTTTGGATTCAAAATAAATATTCTCACTAATAATCAGCTGTTATTTGCTCCGTGAGTGCACTGATTATAACTGCTCTGCGAGTTTGGTTTTCATCATCGGCCTCAGCTATGAGTCTAGGCTCGCCATCGACATAGCCTTGAAAGATGATTCCTTCAGAAACTTCTGTGGTCAGACCAATTTTTGAAACAATGTCTTCTCTGAGAGGCCCAATACACGCTTTTCCAGCCTCGGTACGAAAATGTCGCCCTAAAGCATCAGCGCGGGCAAATCTACGGCCACAGCCCCACTGTGCCTTGGAGAACAAAGTTCCGCTGCAAACAAATCGCTTCTCACCAGTGTGCAAATCTTCGTGGCGCTTTCTATCGTGCTGCCTAGCAAATGCTTTGCCGCAAACAGAGCACGCAAACGGTCGTTCGTGTGTGTGTGTGCGCATATGCGACCGTAAATTATACGCTCTTGTGAACTTTTTGTCGCATTGATCGCATGGGTATAAGCTAGGATTCTTTTTGACGCGTCGGCGGCTTCCAGTAACAAACCCAGTATCGCCGGGGGATGAGGCATCATTATCAGTGCTAACCTCATAAGGGCTGGAGTATGCTCTTGGTCGTCTTGGAAGCGGACTGCTACGCCCGCTGCGAGGGCTACTGGGGCTAAGAGTTGGCGAGGCAATAGGACTATTCGGCGCGCTCAGATAATATTCAGACCCACTGCTCCCATAATAATATCCCTGACTCCCTGGGACTTGCAAGCTTTGAGAGGCGCTTTGGGAAGCATCAAGACCCAAATGCTGCTGACCCTGAGCTTGGGGCTGAGTGTGCATGGGTTGCTGGCGGTGCTGAGCCTGGTGATGATCCATCTGCTGGGAGTTTGGCTGTGCCACATCGGAGTCATAAGCGTACATTTGTGGTGGCTGAGCTCCTATACTGGTGGTAGCATGAGGGACAAGAATATCCTCGATCAATTGATCAAACGAATGCGCTTCTTCGTCCCAGGTCGACTGCTGATGATTCGTTTTGAACTCTCCAAATGTCTCACCGCGAGTGCGCCAATTTAATGGGTTTGGGGTTGTGTGATTTGCAGAGTTAAACGGCAATTGAGGCGGCTGAGCGGGAGGCTCTTCTCCCCAATCACTTCCCGCGTACCCGGGTGACCCCACAGGTGAAATCACGTTGGGGAAGGGCACTCCCAATGGTGAAGCATGATCAAACGGCGAATGCGCATCGTATGGACTTTCTGGATTCACGTACATTGGCGAATAAATTTCGTGTGCCTGGTTGGTCTCATCCCCCTGCACTGTGATACTAGGAATTGAAGCATTCATATCGCCGGAATGATGAGTATCTGTGCTGTGATCAAAGGTCATATCAAACGGTCCATAACTTTCCGATAAATATTGATTTGAGGGTCCACCGGCTTCAGGCATTGGAACTACCCTGCCATCATTAAAGTCGCTCGCGTCAGGATAGGGTATATTCCCTGCTTGTTGCTTTAAACGCTCCTCAGTGCCTGATTCTATCTGTACATACTCCTGTATATCAAAATCAGCTTTGGAATTCATCTTCCGCCAAAGGTTCACCTACACTGTCGAGTTGAGTAGAAGGGGCTGAGTAATATTTTGAATGCTAGGTGATCGTTGTTTTCTGGGTAAGGGCGTGCTAGAGTCTCATCAATTTCTCGCTCAATACCTCTTGTTGCAGGTATAAAAACGCTTGAATTGATATATTTCTGATATTCGGGGTATATTAGGATCATTCCTGTGCTTGAGTGTCTCTAGAGCGATTTCAAAGGGCATGCATACACAAAGAATATACCTAGTAAACGGTACGTACGCAGCTGCAATCTTGGCACCACGATTTCTCCTTGTATGTGGTCGTGCATGAATAAGAACAATTACATTAGGCTACTCTAGCTTTCAAATATCCGCTGCACACGCCTTTATCTATACTTTCTGCAGCGTCAAGTGATTGTGCCTAGTCAACGCACGATGATGCATGCAGCCAGATGCGTTCGCCTACAGTGATCCGCAAAAGTGAGAGGTTTTAAAGAGATTCTAGAGGCAATATGATATCACCTTTGACCGAGTATCTATAATTATCGATATAAACATGATAGCAGTATATTGAGCAGTTTTTTAAGCATCACAGAACCATTCTTGGCTTCACTGTGTTTCAGAGTCGGGGTTGATCTTGGGAGGCGTAGCTCCGAGCGATGCATCAAGCTGCAGTTTATACAATAAGTGGGATCGAAGACAGCAAAATTGTCGTGTGACCAAATTGACATTTGGCTTTGAATGCCGCATAAAATAACTGAAAATAAAGGTACGAGTCAAAGGCTGTCGCTCTCTTAAAACATATTAGATATCCTTCTCTGAACAATCCACGAGAAGATCTCTTCAAACTCTTCATAGGAAGTGGGAATCATTGTCACATAGCCGATATGTTTTCTGTCGCCCATGTTGTCAAAACGCGTGAGCTCCCGTAGGTCCGCGCTATTAATAGCAGCTTCGTATAGAGGTGGGTTTGACTTGTTGCTTATCAAGTATACGTAGAACGTATCCATTTTACCTGAGCCCTCAACTTTTTGGCTGCACTCGCTATAATAACCAAATTCAAATCTCACTAGATCAGCAGTGCGAATTAGCGCTACGAAGCTCGCGCGGCCCGTGTACGTTCCAGCCGCCATAGCCTGCCAGCGAGCCGATATTAAATCGCAGAAATCACTCACAGGGACATCAATATCTAGATTCGCTGCAAAGCAGTACAGTCGCAAGGACCATAACAAGTTGATGATAGTCGACGCGAGATAGCATACTAGCACAGGCTGAGGAGAGTACTGGTAGTTAACCAACAAATGCTCACGAAAAAACTGAATAGAATGCATGATCATAGTGTTGAAGAACTGCTCATACGGATCCAGGTTGTCGGCGCCGAGAGACCTGATAGCCCAGTTGAAAGCAGCTGCCGCCAGCTTGAGCCGCGCAACCATACTAAAAGTTAGAGCTTTGGGACATTCTGGGGCCGTGTTTGAGAGCTTCTCGTAGCCCATAGCACATACGTTCATAAGATCAGAGATAGTGCTGGTCTGCTCCATCATTGCCAAAGTGGTCCGATGATCAGTAAATATAGCGTGCATCAATAGTGGAGCTCGGTCACAAGAAATTGCCAACGCCTCCATTGGACTGTATAGAGCCGCTACTGGAGCTATGCGGTCAAATTGCTCATCCAGCGAATACGACATGAGCAAATTGCCCGTGTGTTCATATAATCGAACGATTACTTCACTGGTGTACTTGTTATCCCCGCTATAATGATAAAATTTTTGTGTGGAAGGGATTTTAAATCCATTTTCTGCCTGTAGTGCAAGCATAGAGCCGTGAAGAAGATTAAGCCGCATCAAGCCTTTACCACCATAGGGAAGAAGGAACTGGCACGCAAGAATGAGGGCACTGTGTGAATCAAAAGTGATAGCCTGCCTATCACCCATTCCTGTGGACATGATCCCTTCTACTAGTTTATACCGCTGGCTAGCATTTTTACGCGACATGCTAAGCGCAACGCAGGTAACAAGGGTTAATGCTGTTAGAGGGTAGAGCTTATCGAGCTCACAAAGTGTCTTGGGCGGCTCGCATATAGGTATGTTATTGCCTGACTTGATAAATAGATCATAAAAAATGCCCATCTCTTCAAACTCATAGATTCCATCGTGTGCGGATTTGAGAAGTGGGGACGTCTCGGGTTCCTTCTCACTCGAACCAGCATTGGTGTTCTTTTCAACAATATTTTCAGCGCTTGTTTTGGGCGGTGAGTTTTCGCCACCTTTTCTGTTTGGCCGTTCTTTGACTACACATTCTGAGTTTGTTCTGGCGCATCGTATACAGCGCTGAGAAGTGGGATCCTCGTACTCACACCGGACTTTATGACGGCGGCACCGCTCGCAAGCGTGTCTTTTGCGCCAGCTTTCGCTAAATGCCATTCAGGACAGCTTGTAGTTCCTAGGGCTAGATGAGTGCTCGGACCCTTTGGGGCTGATAAATTCACTCTTTGTCAAGGATGAGACCAAACAGTGGGAAATAGGGGATGCCATTAGTGCAAGGCGAGTATACAATCATAAGTTATTAAATAGATATGCCAATTGAAGTTAGCCAATTCTATGTGATGAGAATTATCAAGTCTCTGGCCCAAAATATCCCAGGGTTGTGAAATATCTGGCATGTAGCTGAAATGCCTATCTCACCTTAAACTTTCGCGCTTTTAAATCTTCAATTGCATTTTCCATATCCCTGAACCATGTTTGGAGGATAAAGCATGTCAGTACAGCTACAATCGGTACAAACCACAGCACATCCTGCCCATTTAATGGCCGTAAGCGAATGACGGCTTGGACCGTCACTAGACAGGCAAGCGCGATATTGAGCTTTGTGATCTGTGGCTTCTCATAGTATAAATCATAAGCAGAGACAATGATGCTCAACAGTGCCTGCAGCGCTAGCACAGAATGGGCTCTCATGTGACTAGCAAATACGAATAAAGGTGTGGGCACAAGCATCATTACAGCAAACATTTTACGGTATAATTGCTTCTTGGAGTGCATTTCCACAGTAAGATCAGTGATTATATCCTCCTGAGATTGCTCATCTAGTGGTACATCATCATCGAAACGGTGGTGTCTCATGATTAATTCTTGACTGGAGAGTTACAACTATATGATTAAGATGATGCTGAGACCCCGATGCTTGATCCAGAGAAACTTCTCTTTGACTAGTGCTGTATACAAAAAAAAAGCTGGTAAAGGTAACACTGCATCTTCAAGTGTTGCTGCAGAGACCGATACCGAAGTCAAACAGCTCGATCTGGATTCGCTCAAACAGCAGCTTGAAAATACTAAGTCACTATTCGCAGATAAGTTAAAGGAGATTAAGGGGGGATCTCTCGATCAAAAGAAGTTCCATTTGCTCCCAGTTACTTTAGGTTCGCAAGAAACCCCTCTAGGCCAGCTCGCAACCATCGCTACCAGAGGCAACAGGATTTCGATTGTTGCCTATGACCCCAAGCACGTCAAGAGTATCCGTACAGCAATCGTTGGCAAGCTAGGTGTCCCTGCTGAAGAGTCTAATACCGATAAGCAGACACTCTCTGTAAGTCTGAGTGGTAGCTCCGCTGATCAGAAAGCAGAGGTTGCAAAACAGCTCAAGGCCGAGTTTGAGCACTTTAAAAGCTCAGCATCTCGCCACTCAATCTCCAGTGTCCGCAATAAATTCATGAGCACCCTGAAAAAGTCCAAGACTGGTAAATCTGAGAACGACCAGAAAAAGGAAACAAAGCAAGTGGAGGACATTGTGAAGACTTATCAAAATACTTTGCAGGAAATGCTGCGTAAAGCCGCTCAGTGAGATGAGAGTTATAAGTGACCTTCTTGTATATATGTATTATAAGTTCATCCGTAGGGATCTCGGCAATATTCTGGGAAACGCAAGGCCATCGACACTCTGATACATCACTGTGGGCACACTAGTCTGCTCAAATACTTTGTGTTCCCCACATTCGGACAATTCCCAGATCCTGTTGCATTGTGTACTTATATGTGCAGCGTCTCAGGTTGTACTTGCGCTATAAAATATTTCCTTTTCGAGTGTGCAGCCTATACCGATTTAACGGAGAAAACGTGGAAGGTGGAATACAAAAGGTCATCGAGTATATACAATAGAAATCCCTGCGTATAAAAACAAAAGACGGCTACTGTTAATAAACTGTCACTACGTTTATTTCATTACTTTCCTATATTTTCCTGTATCCAACGAGCAGGTAGATTAAATTCCGGTCATTCTTCTAATTCCATTAATTTTTGTCCAAACAGAAGAGCCATACCCAATTTCCTGCAGCGACTCAACTAGAGACCATGCCTTCTGTACGCTGGGAATGGGATAGTCGAGGGCTTTGGGGATGAACGTTGAAATAAATGGAAACTTATCATAGCAAATGCTCTTTTCGACACAAAGACCCCTGAGGCCTTCAGAGCCACCAAATTTTCCATACCCGCTGCCATCAACGCCACCAAATGGAAGCTGGCAAAGTGCAAAAGTAGCGAAATCGTTGATAGCCACGTTACCACACCGAAGGGCGTCGGCAACTCTGTTCAGAGTAGCGTGAGAAGATCCAAATACAGAAGCACCCAGCCCAAATTGGGTAGAATTGGCGATCCGAATAGCATCATCTACATCCTCTGCTCTCATGACAACAAGAACGGGGCCAAACACCTCTTCCTGAGCAATAAGCATATCGGGTGTGACATTTACCAGTAGTGTGGGCTCAAAGTATGTGCCAATGGGGTATTTGGGGTGGTTGAACCGGTGGCCACCGGCGATTAGGTTGGCCCCACGAGATACGGCATCATTGACGAGAGCTTCGATGCGCTCCAAGGCAGCCTGGTTGATCATTGCGCCCATGTCGATATCTGTAAGCTCATCAAGACTTGAGCCCACCCTCAACTGGGGCACTCTGTGAGACAGGATATCCACCAAGGGAGCATACACTTTAGCACTCGCGATGACGCGCTCAATACCGATACAGTTTTGGCCTGCACTCTGGAAAGTACCTCTCAGAATAATTGAGGAGATTTCCTGCAACGATTTTACATCGTCGAGCACAATGAAGGGGTCTTTGCCGCCTAACTCACACACAACAGGGGTCAAAGAGCGTGAAGCAGCTTCAACAACTTTATGAGCAACTGGACGAGATCCAATAAAGGTGATATGGTTAATATGAGGGTGCGCAGTGAGGTGATCAGCGTTTTCTGGCCAGCAGCAAACAAGCTGAACCAAGTCAGGGTTGTGTCCTTCAATCTCAAGCGCCTTGCGAGCAATTTGGAGAAAGAATTGAGACGACCAAGCAACATACTCCGAGCACTTAACTACTGTAGCATTGCCAGTCATGATACCAGCTGCAATCGGTCCCATCATGTTGTGCAGTGGGTAGTTCCACGACACCATGGCACACACAACTCCAAGTGCCTGGTATCTCACCTCAGCACCCTTGTAGAACATCAAGGGGTTACTAGAGCCAGGACGCTTGTGGGGAGCTAGTGCATCGCCTCCGTTATCAATGATCCACTTGATTTTCTCAAGGGTAACCATGATCTCACCAAGGGCGGCATCTACAGTGGTTTTCCCGGTGTCACGGCAAGCGATCCGAGCCACAGTTAGCTGGTTCTCAATAAGATATCTGGAAATAGTTGACAAGACGCGGCAGCGCTCTTCAAAACTCGGATTCCAACTTTCTTGTGCAGATTTGGCCGTCATTACAGCTCTATCGATATCACTAGGCAAATCAGCCTTCACTTTCCCCAATAATTGACCGGTAGCAGGGCAAAGACACTTGATATTATTGGATTCATCGTCGCGAAGATCCAGAGTCTGCGCGCGTTTACCCTTCCAATGTGGGTTCGCGGGCTCAGGTACCTGGAGCGTAAACGGCGACGAGGCATTTGGTTTTTTGAAAATAAATCGGAAAAAGAATACATAGGTGAGCGGCAACGCTAGCGCCAGCATGGACGCGGACAAAACTGGTGTCCACAGCATGTCAGCAGGGTGGGCATGTGTCCGTCCGTTCAGGCTGTGCTAACCAGTAGTCAGGGGAGAAGAACAGCTAAATCAGCTTGTGCCAGAAGATTATCATCGGCGCAAACTCACCAGATTTTAATTTGGGATTAGAGGCGTAAATTTATGTAGTTTAATCAAGCGGTGGTGGTCAAAGTGCTAGTAATAAAATCAATGACCTTGGACTTGTTCTTCTCGGCAGCCTTTTGGAGATCCTTAATCTCCGTTTTAGACTCATCATCAGCAAGCTTCTCGATTTTCTCGTCGCTCGACTCGTTGTTCTGAGTGGTAGAGTTGAACTCCTTCTCCTTCTCAGCCTTATACTTGTTGACCTCCTCGATAGCATCTGACTTGCTTGCCTTAAGACGAGTTGTACGATACTGGCGGGCCTCCTTGACAATGTCCTGGGCTTTGTTCTCAGCCTCAAGCAGCTGCTGGATACCGGTGTTGGTGGACATTAGAGATACCTGATAAGAGGTGACTCAGCTGGCATCCCTATGTGGTCAACGCCTCGTCTTTGCGCCACACTGTATCTCTTAAGCTTCCGAGAGAGATCAAGAAAATAAATTTCTCGATAATAGACACAATGGCTTGTGCATGCGGCATTGAACACAAGTATACCTGTCCAGCTTGTGGGGCCCATACCTGCTCGGTGGAGTGCTCAAAGAAACATAAATCATCCACTGGATGTTCTGGAATTTTGGATCCTACTCGTTATGTTCCTCGAGGTGAACTTTTGACTGCTACCGGTCTTGACAGAGACTACAATTTCCTACAACGAATCGGCAGAGATATTCATGTTGAAGCACCTGAGTTTAAGCGGCGCGCCCGCGACTACACCCGCAATAATGTCAAAGTCAGGTCGATGCCCCCACAAATGTCACGGGCTAAACAAAATAGATCGGGCTGGAATAGAACAAAACAGTGTTACCTATGGACTATCGAGCTTAGAAAAGAGCTCACAAAAGGCGGAGAGATCTCTCACGTGCCTGATACCCAAACAATTGTGGAAATTACAGGCCAGGAGGCGGCGACACTCATTGATGCTGATGGCAAAAAAGTCCCCTTAAGAGGTGATCAGACACTGGCGGAAGCATTAAAGGATCAAGTTATTGTTGAATTCCCTACAATATATCTCGGAGTAGTAGAAGAGAGCAGTGAAAATGACAGCGAGACCGAGTCCAGCGCCTCAAGTGATGAAAGCTCAAGCGATGAGAGCGAAGATGATGCCCCTGAAGAGGAATCATCAAAAATACCGGTAGAAGGAGATACAGATGAAAGAATTCCGTCAGTCATATACCCTAACCCTACAGAGCGCGCAGTAGAGCCAACTGAAGCTACAGTCGAGACTGTGGTGCCCAAGGCAGCTGGATCCGAGTCAAAATGTACTGTTGTGGAAAGCATTGAGCCAGTGGAAATCTCGAACCCTGTTCAAACCTCACCACAAGGTGATACTGAACTTGCCAGCATTCTTGAGGAAGCTGAGGCTGCTCTTCATGCTGAAGAGCCCGAAACTCTCAAAAATACACTAATTGAGGAACTCTGAGAATAATGCTCTATCTTGTTGTAGCTTCTGTAGATATATTTATTTTGTGCATATTTATTTTGCGGCACTTTGGGCTGCCTGGGCCTGAGCTTGAGCCTGGGCGTTGCGAGAAAAGGCCTCTAGTTCGGCTTGGGTTTTCTTAGCCTCCTCCTCGAAAATTTTCTCATGAAGGGCCTTGTGCTCTGCTTCAGAAATTTGCCCGCCACGCTCCTTGATGATTGCTTGTTTCCTAGCTTCAGTGCGCATAAGAGTCTGTTGCATTGCGCGCTTCATGAGCTCTTGTACCGCGGGAGGGGCGTTGGGGGGCATTCCAGGGATCTGTGGGCCTTGTGGTTGTTGACCCTGAGGCATCTGTTGCTGCGATGGCATGGGACGATTGGGCAACTGTTGCTGCTGCTGGCTAGCCACGGCCGCGCGAATCTTGTCAGCCTCAGCCTTGATGGCAGCACGTTGCTCATCAGTCTTGACTCTCTTCTTTTTCTTTTGCTTCTGAGGTAAGGCGTTTTCACCATGCCAGCAGTAAAAGGGGACGAAACTCTCAAAGAAACCGAGATCCTCAAACAAGTTGGGGAACAGCCAGATACCAGGCTTGACGATGAAATAAGTGATGATGAACAGCACCAAACGAACGACAGCAAGTCCCAATAGGAATATCAAGAAGCCGAGTATACTCATACTCATGTACCAGCCCAATTTGCGCAATTTGTATGGCCAAAGGGGAAATGCGATCGCTGCAACAACAAGAACCACTGCTCCAACAGTGTACAAGACACTTGAGAGTGGCACAGGGTTATAAAACCAAGCATAATATTCTTCGGCGCCCAGTTTCTGCTGGGGCGCGATTACAAGGCAAGGAATTCCACTAAGAGGCTTTAGGCCACGAGCCACGGCGATCTCAGATTCCAGCTTCTGGACGTTAAAAGCGATCCTGTTGAGTGGGAACTGTTGCAACAGTTGGTAGGCCTCGGCATCGGTTTTCACTTCGGGGAGAATTGGGTTGCTTTTACGGTATTTCTCGTATTCTGGCTCGAGCATGGCCCGCACAGCTCGTTTCAGACGGAAAAAGTCGTGGCGCTCGCCGTTGAGAATACCTTCGCGAGACCTCACGGTTTTAGAGTGGCGCAGAAAGTTCCCTAGCGCGACCGCCCGCTTGTCTGCTGTTCTCAAGTCAGGCTTGCCTACTGTGATTTGCGACATGACAAGTAAGCACCTTTTCTAGGGCCTTAATAACGAGTGAGCCTGTGGTGTGGGCGATAACGAGTTAAATGATTCCCATTATACTATAAATAAGCTTTTAATGTGACTGCTTCTGATGCTGGAATTAGCTACCTACATGCTCCTGCTTCGATGTTGTTTTCCATAGTGTCTTATCATCCATAGTCTGGATGTACGATATACATGGTAACCGGGCAGCATACCATGACCAGTACGTGTCGCCCAAAAGTGTTTGTCACTTGAACCACAGTGCTTGAAAAGACACAAGGATTATCATTGATTTATTTGGGCCTGATTAGATATTCTTCTTGGCGAGACCCGTAGTAAGTGTGGGGTGCACTCTCGATCAATTTCGGGACTATACCTGATTATGATACTGTAAAGACTTGATCTCACTAGAAGTTAACGCCAGTACAGGAAAAGAAAGGCTACTATTGTTGTCGTGACTTTGAGCTCTGCGAACTCCATTCATTGTTTGTTTCAACTGCTGGGTGTATAGGAGTAGGTTTCATTGTCGAACGTGGGCCAATAAAATCTGTACGTATTACTAGTTGGACCCGGAAATAGTTAGTTTGTAGGCCTTAGACGCCAGTATCTGCAAGCAAAACTGACACGCACCCTTACCAAACAAATGTGGGGCTCTCTGACAGAGCGCCGCTTGTTTTATGTAGGGTGTGAGTACGCTCTTGAGCCACAAGAGTAGTGTAAGTAGATTATGTTTGACTCAAAATTTATGATATAGTTCTATATTTCCAACACTTTTTGTGACATCCCCTTCACTGCTGAGGAGGTTTGTTGGTACCTTGTCCATTCCACCTTTAGTAATCTATCATGATGAAAGGGTGGACCCGGCGTCTGAGCCGGTCAAAAAGCTCGAGCTCAGACAAGTCGCGAAAGTCCAATGAGTCTGGAAAGCGCAATGTGGATGTACAGATTAGACCTGAGGCCCTTGAGGGCTCGAACGCGGTCTCGAGCAGGCGGTCGTCGCAGGAGACCAAGCAACCGCAATCCCCACGAGTTGTTGTTGACCCTGGGGTTGAGTTTCCGCCTGGCACAAACGTGACAACTGGTAGACTCATGAGTGAGCGCCTCGGTCAACTCGACGGTCTCAAATCTCCCGCCCGTCAGGACTCTAGTCGCCTGGAGGTGAGCGAGGAGCGTCAACTCGATAGGCTTCCCAGCTTCGATGACGTACCTCCTAGCCAGCACCGTGAGTTATTCACTCATAAGCTCGATCAATGCAAAGTGATGTTTGATTTTAGCGATCCTGTTAGTGATTCACTGGGTAAAGAGATTAAGCGCTCCGCCCTAAACGACCTCAATAACTTTGTGGCCACGGCTCATGACTTTGCATTTGACGACCAGATCTATCGCGAGGTACTTTCAATGTTCAAAAAAAATATCTTTCGATCCATCCCGCCTCCGAAAAATCCATACGGCGAGATCTATGATCCCGATGATGATGAGCCCGTCAATGTTGATGCGTGGCCCCATATGCACCTGGTGTACGAGTTCTTCTTGAGATTTATGGACGCCCCAGACTTCAATGTGGCAACTGCCAAGCAGTCGATCGATCATCAACTCATTCTTTCATTGCTGGAATTGTTTGATTCTGAGGACCCAAGAGAGAGAGACTGCCTCAAGACAACCTTGCATCGCATTTATGGTAAATTCCTGACACTGCGCGCTTTTATTCGCAGATCCATCAATAATATCTTCCTCCAATTCGTTTATGAAACGGACCGCTTCAACGGTATCGCGGAGCTACTTGAAATTTTCGGTTCAATCATTAATGGTTTCGCGATCCCTCTTAAGGAAGAGCATAAAGTTTTCTTGAATCGCGTTCTGATTCCATTGCACCGCCCTAGAGGCCTATCTCTCTATCATTCTCAGCTGTCATACTGTGTGGTCCAGTTTCTTGAAAAAGACCCAGGGCTCACTGAGGAAGTACTCTATGGACTTTTGAAATACTGGCCTAAGGTATCCTCTCCCAAGGAGATTTTATTCCTTCTTGAATTAGAGGATATATTCGAGAGCATTGAGCCAAATGAGTTTGTCAAAGTTCAAGAGCCGTTGTTTAAACAGCTCTCGAGATGCATTTCATCCCCACATTGCCAGGTTGCTGAGCGTGCACTTTATAATTGGAACCATGACTATTTCTGTCACTTAGTTGCAGAGAATTCGGAAACTATCCTGCCGATCATTTTCCGTAGTCTTCGCGAGAATGCTGGTCACTGGAATCGCACAATTCATGGCATGATATTTACAGCATCAAAGATGCTCCTCGAGACGAACCCAGTGCTATATCACAAGTGTGACCTCAAGTACCGTTTAGAGAAGGAACAGGAGCTCAAGAATATCCGTTCTCGCGAGCAACGTTGGGCTCAAGTGCAAAAAATGGCCGGTGAAGAGCCGGACTCAAAAGAGGAAACAACAGCCGAAAAGGGAGCTACCGCTATCGCAAGTGCGGCCACAACAGCTGCCTCTGTTCCGACCACCACCCCCGATACTATTATACCCGCAACGGAAGATCCCAGCGACAAAAGCACCAGTCAGCGCAGAGCAGTAGCTGTTTCATCGACGGCTTCTTCAAATGTTACTGTGGCGAGAGGACCAACTATAAGAGCCTACCATCGCGACACCCTATCATCTCCGAAATCAGACGATACTGATTTGCAGTTTGTAGATGCCCCATCATCTTCACCCTCTGCTACAAATTTGGCTGGCGATCCTGCTTCCTCGCCTCCCCTTATGAGCTGTCCGCCCAGCCCTGGCGACGAGTCGCGGTAATAATTGCAAGCATGGTTGGGGCAGGTGAGTTGAAAAGATTAAATTTAGGCAACCACTCGCAACTTTCGTAATTTATTTAGTCTAAAGATATCAAGATAAAATCAGTCGATGGATAAATTTATGTACATTTCTGGTTAGAGTCGAATGCCTGTGCGGCGTGGGCACTAGTATCGGTCTGTCTAAGGGTCTCAAGCTGGGCCACCAGGGGGGAGATAAGAGTGTTACGCTTCTGGTAAGGTGCCTTAACTTGGGGTGCATTGGGTGCACCGACCATATAACCACGAGCTTCCTCTTTACGGTAAAACTCGATATTACGACGGTCGGTGGGACGAGCTCTAAGGGGAAAACGACCGTACTTCTCCAAGGTTGCTTCAGGACGGGTGAGGGCACGCAAACCAAGTGCGTTGTAATAATGGGCAGTGAACTTGCCACCCAACTCCTCAATGCGGGCAATAGCACCAGCAGTAGCCCTGGTTGCCTCGATAGTAATGGGAACTTGTAATTTTTCACCACCTGCACACAAAATCTTAACACCTCCACCACAAGTGGCATCTACAGCACGTGCACGGTATAACTCCTTCATGGTAATGGTCTCTGAAGGGTCGAGTCTGTTTTCCTCTATAAGCTGAGCTATACGGCCAAGTGAGATGTGAAGAGGCTTCACGAGCTTTGATTTGAAGCCTACCTTGGGGAAAAGCTGGGTGATAGGAGTCTGACCACCCTCGAACCATGGTTTCACACTGTGACGAGCCTTTTGACCCTTTTGACCGCGACCACTGGTTTTACCACGGCCGCCTCCGGGACCACGACCTACACGGTTTTGCTGGCGTGTACTGCCAGGTGCGGGCCCAATGTTTTCCATATTTCTGGCTACACCAGTCGTAGAAAATGGCCGCGAAAAGCGTCCAAAAACCGACCAAAGTTTCATGATGACAAACGTCTGCGGTGAGATCGAAGCTCAAGTCAAGATAGAGAGCAGATAAGATATCATACAGGGAGAGTTGGGGCCAATGTAAAACTCATGATATTCAAGTTATAAAGGGAAAATCATCAACTACCTGCTAGGCCCCAGTAACTCTTCAGTGGTTTCTCAGTGGCTCACTCTCCTCTAGTATAGTTGTAACGGGTGACTGTCATAATAGATACATGTACTCCCTAAAAAAGATTGACCCTGCTAACTGTTTACTTATATTTTCCTAGGAGTGCCTCATGCTCCAGCTAAGGGGATACTCTGAGCGCGAGAATAAACTCTCAAGAAAGTAAGTGAAGCTATCAGGCTGATCAACTGGTTTGAGTTAGGATTAGCATATAACATTAACTGGTGATCTCGCGTCAAACACATTAGAAATATGCAATAGAGCGAATTTGCGAGTGATGTATGACCATGCATAGATCTCGCATCTTTTTATGCGGGCACATGCGGAGCCTCCCACACTTTCCATTCGAGTTCGGGAAACATAACCAGAAACAAGACGCGGCTCCACATTAAACAGTAAAAAGAGAAGCCGAGAAGTAAATTCAGGCGGCATTGACCAATAGCAGGCCTTCATGAGCACACATTCGTGCTGATCACCGGTAATCTCCAGGGAACGATGGGCTGAAACGCAAGGATTATAGCATGATTCTTATAGAGGCTTATATATTTTTGAGAACGATCAAAAGCAATTATTCATGGGCCACATGGGCTGCTTGCCGACGGTAGGTGCCGAAACGTGCGTACATCCACATCGCCGGCGTCGGGATAAAAAGGCGAGCCTGAGCCCTAATGAGCAAGATGTATCGGTTTTTTATATGAGCAATAGCCAATATTGATTCTATACTCTGGATCTGCTACTCGCAATGACCAATAAGCCCCGCTTATTGATAACCAAGCGTGCGGCAGAAACTCTCTGCTCCTTATCGCAGTTTAGTCAACTCAGCACTTCATCCTCTTCTGTCCGGTGGCTAATTCAATTCTGAAACAGAGACTAGAGTAAAAGAACGAAGGAATAATGCCGAGCTTATTGGGTCTTTTCAAGCATACCCCCAAAAACTCTCCTAGAGCATCGCCAAGGGCCACCCCTGGCATTTCACCGAGTGTGAGCCCTCGAGTGGATAGCGCCTCTTCAGACCTCGCGCCAGTGTCGAGCCACTTGGCGCCCATTTCCTCGATTATGAGCTCGAGATCACACAGATACGAGACCCCAGAACCCCATATCCCCATTGATTTACTGTTCAGTCTTGAAAGTGGGCCTCTTATCATGTACGGAACTCCCGAGCAGAGTTCGGGTGCCCTACTCAGCGGTGTGCTCGACTTGGATGTGAAAGAAGATGTCGTACTCGAATCCTCATTGCTGAGAATTATTCAAAAGGTAACCTATAAGGCTGGTGTAACGGGCAAGCGTCGCCAACAGACTCTGTACCCAACTAATGAAGAGGTACTGGCTCAATGGGATATTTTACTGCATGCGCAGGATTTCAATCAGGGTGTGCATGAGTACCCCTTTAGCCATTTACTACCCGGTGCCCTTCCTCCCTCTATTTCACACCCGCTATTCGAGATTGAGTATTACCTAGAAGCGCATGCCATCATAAAGGGAAGAGCCACACCGGTCAAAAAAATCATGGAGCTGGTAGTCGGGCGTAGTGTTGAGAGTGTTCAAGATAAGACTTCTATGCGTTTATTCCCACCCACAGAGCTCAACCTGAGTATCACACTCCCAAGCCACATTTTCCCCAAGGGATCATTTGTTTCTGAGCTGCGGGTAGAGAACCTCAACGGTGACAAGACAGAGGGTGGTAGATTTCGGAGATGGGCCATCCGCAAAATTTCGTGGTCGTTTATTGAAACAACTAAACTCAAGCTACCCAACGGCGAGGATTTTGAACAGGAAGATATTATTTACCAGGGCACCCTAAAAAATGGCTGGAAGTTTGACGGTTCAAATAACGGAGTTGCTGAGATTATCACTCGCGAATTTAGCCAACACACTCAGCCGCTCCACAAGGATGTGTCTGATGATGTTCTAAACATCAAAGTATCTCACAAACTTTCCGCCGAGGTGCTAATCGCCGAAGAAACGTGCACTGTACTCACTGCTCCGACAGGAATCCCCACCGGCCGTGCCCGGGTTTTACGTGTCCAGTTCAATATCAGCGTTGTTGATGCTCCCGGATTGGGGATCTCATGGGACGATGAAGTGCCCCCAGTGTATGCAGATGTGCCGCTCAGCCCTCCCAATTACGATTGTGCAGCGCTTGAGGAAATTCCCCATATGACATTTAGTCCTTTGATGCCCTCACTGAGCCCCACTCTTCGGCATGTTGACCCAAATATCGGTGATGGCTCGCCTTACCAACATCCAATTTCGATGGGAGAGTCATTTATTCAACAGATCCAGCGTAGGGTTATCTCTGAGCAGGGTGATTTACGGCCTATTCAGAGCGCACCAGCTCGACAACGCTAAATATTTATTGCAGCTTTAAAATCAGAGACTAGAATCAGGCTAGTAGTAATATATATATATGTAAGAGAAGCCACTAAGGCTTATCTACACGCCCATATAAAGCCTCCAACGTAGGGCTCTCACGAATGGCATCACAATATTTGGCCGCTTGGTCCCAGATATCCTCGTAGGCAAGGTGCTTGACTTCGATTTGCTCACCCGGGTCGAGATGCTGCTCGACTCTCTCCTCAAAGTTGCGAGCTAGATAAGTGTAAACAAACCATTCGATTTTTGCATCCGGCTGCTTGACCTCGAGGAGATCCCATTGAGCAAACCGCATGCCAGTCTCCTCGACAAGCTCACGTTTCGCGGCTTCCAGAACATTTGAATCTTCGGGATCAACTCTTCCTACTGGTAAATGGTTCTTACGGGTAACACCGCCTGGTTGCTTCTCATCCACAGCAACAATTTTGTTATTCTCATCGATTGCCAAAACACAAACGGTATCAGGGCGTCTGAGCATTTCAAATGTGGCGGTGGATCCATCGAAAAGTTTTTGCGGCCACTGGAAAACATCAAATATCTCTCCTTTAAACACCTGAGTTGCTTCAGCAGGGATGAGCCGCGCGCCTTTGGGGAGGACTCGAGCAGCCATGATTTCTAAAAATGGAGGGGTTCTGTGAAGCATCAAGGTTTGGTAACTTTGGACACTGAATCTTGATTTTTTGGAAAGCATTGGCACAATTGATGATATAGCCTGGCGTCTAGAACCGCTACACTCTCTGTATTTGTCTCCCCATCTAAAGGCGAAAACTATCTCTCGGACTTTTTTCCGTCACCTGAATAATAATGTCGTCCAGCGAGTTGCCCCCAAATGTCATTTTGTTGGAGCAGACCAACCAAGTAAAGGGGCTTTACACAGTTATTCGCAACAAAGACACATCGCGTGCAGACTTTATCTTTTATGCCGACCGCATTATCCGTTTATTGGTCGAAAAGGGCCTCGACCTCTTGCCTGTTGAGGCTTTGACAGTGACCACACCCACAAATACTGCTTTTGAAGGTGTCAAGTTTCAAGGACGTATTTGCGGCGTCTCTATTATGCGGGCTGGCGAGTCAATGGAGCAGGGTCTCAGAGACTGTTGTCGTTCTGTTCGCATCGGTAAAATTTTGATCCAGCGGGATGAGGAAACTGCCCAGCCCAAACTTTTTTACGACAAATTACCCGAGGACATCTCTGATCGTTATGTTTTCTTGCTTGATCCTATGCTTGCCACTGGTGGTAGTGCTTTGATGGCCATCGATGTACTCAAAGAGCGCGGCGTTCCTGCCTCTCGTATCATCTTCCTCAACTTGGTAAGCAATCCTCAGGGACTGGCAAAATTCTCCCAATTGCATCCCGAGGTCCATATTGTCACTGGTGCTGTTGATCCAGGCCTTGATGAGCACCAGTTCCTCACACCTGGTTTGGGCGACTTTGGTGACAGATATTACTGTATTTAAAGTGCAGGTTACAACAATTCTATGAATTCATCCAAAATGATAATAGCATATACTTCTAGTAAGCTTTCAACAGAACTTTCTGCCGATTTAAATAGAACGGCGTCTCTTAAATTATGCATGATTGTGAAAAGAACGCCACTACCGCCACATCTGCCCTTACCTCCAAAAAAATCAAGTTTTCATCACTTAATTTCAACTTACCTAGACTGCTTTAATAGAAATGCCTCGCAGTGCTCGTAATAAAGTTGTCACTCTCGCCCAAACTGATAAAAAGGGCCGTGAAAATAAGGATCGTATTGCTGATGAGCTCCGCTCTGCTCTCGATACCTATGCCCATGTTTGGATTCTCGATGTTGAAAATATGAGAAACATTTTCCTCAAGCAGGTTCGCCAGGACTGGCAAGGATCCAGAATTATGTTTGGCCGTACCAAGCTGATTCAAAAAGTTCTCGGTCGTAGCCCTGAGGATGAATACCTAGAGAATCTGTCTGAATTGTCAAAACTTGTTACCGGTGAGGTTGGTCTTTTGTTCACCGACGAAGAGCCCGATGTCGTCAAAGAGTACTTTGACAGTTTTGTAAAAGAGGATTTTGCTCGCACAGGTGCCGTTTCCACTGTTGACTTTGTAATTCCCGAAGGTATTGTCTATTCTACCGGTGGACAACAAGACGCCAAAGATGACCTGCCCCTCCCGCACTCAAGAGAGGCTGGTCTCCGTAATCTTGGCATGCCAACTAAGCTTGAGGCAGGTAAGATCACTCTTAGCGCTCCATACACCGTTTGCAAAGTTGGCCAGACCCTCGACAGTAAACAGAGCACCCTTCTCAAACAGTTTGGATTGGCAACCGCTCTTTTCAAAATTAAATTGATTGCCCACTACTCCAAGAGTGACTCAAAGGTGGAATCTCTCTAAGAGATTTATGTATTTTAGCATTTATTTTATTTTTATCTCTTTAATGTGACAAGAGCAAAGGTTTAGAACCAGAGCGTACCTGGAAGCCAATTGAATTGATACATAGTTAACTTTTCACATCCACGAGGTCGTTGTAATTGATGCAAAACCTTTCAACTTTTTACTGATTTTTCAGCATGCGTCAAGAAATTGGTCAACCTCCGGCTGGCCTGGAGGATACAGAGTTCGTTGCCCAGCTGATAGGTAGCCGTGGTGCTAAATTTGATGTTGAAATTGCCTCCTCGGACTTTGAACGACTCGAAAAGGTCCTCCCTGATGTGAAGAACCCTCTGTTGGTCAACATGGCACCCAGTTTACAAAACAAGTACTTTATCCGCAGAGGTGGCCTCACACTCATTACGGTGGAGCAAGTGGGTAAGATTAATGGGGAAATCATCAATGTTGTTCACAACAGACGGTCGTGGGAGCGCATGCCATGGTGGCCAGAGGAGTTTATCGAACGGAAAGAAGAAAATGAGCTCGACCTCCCACCCACCGATGAAAGTGAGTACGAGTACGAAGATGAAGATGAAGATGAGGAGGAGAAGCAGGAATAATTTGAGAGGGTGGGGTCCTCATCCTCAAACTGAAGGTCATAATCTATGCAGCTGTCTTCCCGGAGAGATAGCTGCAGTTGCAGATATGACTGGTGCCTGGCACTCTTCCGAGATACTCTTGTATTTAGCTGTTCTAAAAGTGCTCCTCTAGACACTTTGAGCTGGCTTCGTACCAAACTGATTGCTTTGACATGGTGGAGTAAAGAGTTGGAATGACTTTGAGAAGAGCCCTCTTAGCCTTTTATGACTTAGAAGTTCATTTAATAGGCAAAAGCTCTTAAATCATTACATATTTTAATTGCATTATGGCTACAGTGTAAAACCACCAGTGCGCCGTTTTCTATTCCATAGCGGGCATTGTGAAGCAACCAATATATCAAACAATCTAGTTACTCTAGTTGATGGGGGCAGCCTCGAGTTCATGGTCTTCTTCCCCTTCCTCTTCTTCTTCGTCGTCTTCGTCTTCGCCACCTTCACTCACATCGTCTTCATATTCGCTACCCACGTAATCGCTACCTTCTTCGACCATAGCCAAACTA
The DNA here is from genome assembly GCA_030579635.1 of Wickerhamiella australiensis. NCBI lineage: Eukaryota > Fungi > Ascomycota > Dipodascomycetes > Dipodascales > Trichomonascaceae > Wickerhamiella > Wickerhamiella australiensis. Next base: position 56,639 of record JAKTRM010000013.1, on the reverse strand, counting down.
GCCATATGCTTTTCAAGCTCCTTGAGGCCCTTTTTGTCAGTCCCTGAAGCATTTGCAGCGAGATCGAGCTCGCCCACCCTCTTGACATCAGACCACTCGGGATAATCACCTTCGTAGCCGAATTTAGTTTCGAAAAACTGACGAATGCTGTTGATATCGCGTTCAAAGAATTTCTGAGCATCAGGATGGTCGATTGAAACGCACTGAGGGAAATCTATCACCACTGCTTCCTGATCGGGGTGCTCCTCGTCATATGGGCAAACCATAATATTGAACTCGTTGAAGTCGCAGTGAATCAAGCCATTATTTGCGAGCTTTAAAGCAAAACCCATCAACATTTTGTAGAGACGAGCTGGGTCATCGTGCTCCCTCAGTTTCCGCAGGGGCATACCCTCAATCAAGGACATCACAACATGGTGACGGCTTTGGTCGATGGGAGTAGGTACACCAAAGCCAGCATCGTGAAGAACCTTCATAAAGGTAAACTCCTTTTGTGCAGCGAGGCGACTAAGGTATGTCCAGGATGCATGCATGCGTTTGCCGTGGTAGTCGCGGTTATTCTTGACGTTTCTAAATGAAATACGGCCAAGACGATGCACTTTGAGGGCGAGCGGCTTTCCATTTTTATCCGCAACTGTGAAGATGTCTGATTCTTTACCAATACCAATCTGCGCACCGACTGCATAAATACTTTCACGGGCTACCATGGCTTTAAGCGCAAGATAGTCGTACCCATGATAGGTTAGTTTGTAACCGTCGTACCTAGCGTTTTTCTGGCGAGTGATTAATTTAATTTTGGCCAAAGTAGAGATACTTCGGTTCACTGCACTTTGATTTTTGATACCCGAGATGGAAATTACCAGCTGAGTGGGGACAATTTCATGATTCTTAGAACCCATTTCAAAAGCTGTTAAAACCCGAAAGTCTGTTTTTGACAGGTAACGCATGTGCGAAGTATCGAGCTTCATAGTTTTGTTACAGGTGAGAGTGAAAGACTAAAAAAAAAAAGTAGCAGCATATAGAAAAAATGGCAACACCGAAAAACATGCCTGTATGTATTCATCTTAGAATCCGAGTCTTTAATATTCTACTAACTGGACACTAATTTATACAAACTCAAACCTAATCGTGCAGTTCTGGTTCCGAGTTGATCGAGCGGTTCCACATTTGCAGGACCTTAACTCCCTAGCACTGTCTCTACCCCTTTGATCTACTAATCTCGCGACCATGGACGAAGGTGATCATGCGTCGATTCTACTGCGAAATTTAGGATTCAGTCACTCCGACTCACAAATTAATCGTCTTGTTAGCCAGCTGCGAGATGACGATCCCAATAATGTGCTGGTGGCACTTGAAAGTCTCAGCTCAACACTGTTGATGAGCCCGGGTGACGTACTCCTTACCTTTCCCACAAACGAGGCTCTAGGCGAGCTTGTGCGTATACTGGAGAATCCCACACCATACCCAGAAGTTCCGGTGCTTGCTGCCCGGGTCATCACCCAGCTCATTGACCGTGGAGTGCCGGATGTCTTGGAGCAGCTTGTCGAAAATGGTATTTTGGGTGCATTATATACCCGCTTCCAGGATATCGCTTATGTTGATATTGTTGAACAAGCTATCGTGATCCTGGAGAGGGTCGCCCACAAGTTCCCGGGCGAGGTGCTCACTAGTGGGTGCCCTGTGCTTTGCCTCCAGTACATTGACTTTTTCAATATGCACATACAAAAATCAATTCTTACTGTGGTAGCAATCTGTTGCTCTGCTATTTCTGCAGACAACATAGACTCGGTACGGCTCATTGTCCCTATATTGGAAGAACACCTTACTGGCTGTAACCAGAGTCTAATTGATTTAAGCATCACTGGAATGTGTCTTTTGATTCAGGCAGTTGCGAAACGAGTGTCTAACTCCTCTACTGAGGTCCGCAGCCTTTTCAACCAGAATATTGCTACTATCATTTCCACCCGCATTGTGCCTCGAGATCCATTACTATCAAAAGCTTTGAAAGCACTAGATTCTTTGGTGGGTAATATTCCCCAACTGGTGCCCGAGTTTATCAAATCGCATATACCTTTGGCAGTCGCCTATGCACTCACTAAAGTGGAGAACATTGCACAATTAGACTCTTACGAACAAAATGACGTTATTCCAGCCCTACTTCATTGCCCTATCGATGCTATGAATGCCGCAATGCATCTCTTGGGCTCATTTATGGAGGCTCCCAAACTTGAGCGTCCCTATCAGGGCCCTTACCAGCAAAAGGATGGAATTGATAAACTCTCATTAGTAGATGTTTCTGTGGATACTATTGAGGAGTTTGCAGCTGTGACGATTCAATTAGCCTCTTTTGTGCATTCGTTCTCCGCCGACCTGGAGGTTAGACAACAAGCTCTCTTGAATGTGCTGCAGCTGGCAAGTGGCTTGCCCTCCAAAATTATTAGGAAAGTTGCTGAGAAACTCGATATTGTTTCGTTTGTATGTATGGTGATTTCCCAGGCAGATAACCTTGTCTTGACTATCGGTGGCCTCGAGGTCTGCGCGGTCTTGACAGCAAAACTTCCCGAATTGTTTGGGGGAGCATTCATCCGACAAGGTCTTGTATCAGAGCTTGATGCCATTATTGATTCGTGTCCGGAACCAGACGACAAACTTCCCGAGAAATGGAGCTTCAACTCGCAAAATCTTGAGCCTATCGCTTCATATATCGCCAAGCTTATAAAGGAAAACCTGAAAACACAAATTAGCGAATCACAAACAACCGCTATATGCTCACAGGTGTTGACTCGCCTCAGGAACGGCGATACGAGTGTTTGGCCAGAGGTTGCAACAATTATCCATGAGCGGTCTATGTTTGAGTTACTAAGGCTCGGCGCATTTAATATTATTGCCAATGCAATTATTGAGGATGCGACACCGTTTCTGGAATCGTTCAGCCCGGATCAGTATCGTGAGCTCGTGCTCAAGCTTGAGGAAGCACTTAGCAGGACTGAGCGCTGTGGTGTACTTAGCACAACAAATGGGCCTATATTATCGCTCGTAGGAGCACTCAACCGTCATATTCGCATTCGCCTCAAGGACATGAACCTCAAAACATCATGGTCGCTCAACGTCCAGGGTATTGCCTCCATTAAAAACCTAGAAGAGTTTTGCCAAAACAAGCTCGCATTGTTTCAATTCGTGGGCGATGATAACCTCTTTTCCGCTCTTAATGGTCGCAGACGCGGTGTCACTATTGATGGCGACGAGGACGAAGAAGAAGAGGACGAGGCGGATGGCGATGAGGATGGCGATGATGAAGATGATAATAATGATGAGCACAACACTCGCGCTAGTGATAGCAGTGGTGATTTTTCAGAAGAGGTTGCACACCAGCACCATCACGAGGATGATATTACCGATAGCGAGCAAGAGATGCTGGAGCTCAGCCGCCATGAAGACACAGAGCACGACGATCTTCAGTCCTCAATGTCCGATGAAGACTTGGAGGGGGATTTCGATATGGAACTACATGATCAGGTGCACGTACAAGAACAAGCTATGGACGAGGATGAGGACGGTGAAGACGGATTAGGTGGAAGAAACAACGAAAATAGCTCTAATGAAGATGGAATCCCTGAAGAGGATCTGGTGGAAGTCCGCAATCGTGACGCCGAGAACGATGTTCTCAATGAAATGTCCTTGGCGAGCGCATTGGGCCGTATAAGAGGTAGACTTGGCGATGCTAAACCGCCTTCTCTTAAATTCTATTACAATGGAAAGCCTTTGTACTCTGATATGTCGGTTTTAGGTGCTATCCACAAACCTGAGAGCTTCATGGACGGTGATTCTACTATCCCTCGGTCAGTATGGACTGATGAGTTTACGATTTCGTTTGAGCGCACAGAGAAGCCCGTGGCTACTTCGGGTGCTATTGCAAGTGATAGTGTTAACACTTTACGTGAGGTACCAAAGTCGCTAGGCTCAAATGTACAACTCAAATCCTCGATCAGGCTGCTAAATATTCTGCACGCTTTAAATGAGAAGCGCGGTATAATCAAGTCCTCTGACTTTATTAATATGAAGCTAACCTCCAAGCTCAATCGCCAGCTCGATGACCCCCTCATTGTGATTGCAAACATTCTCCCTCAGTGGGTCGTTGATACTGTGCGTATCTACCCTTTTCTATTCCCATTTGAGTCCCGCTACTTGTTTGTCAAAAGCACCTCTTTTGGGTACAGCAGGAGCATGAGCCGCTGGCAATCCCAGAATGAAGACGCGCACCTTCAGGCTCCTCGCATGTCGATGGGCCGCGTTGTCAAGCAAAAGTATCGTATCTCCAGAAAAGGACTATTAGCAAATGCTCTCAAGGTATTAAGCATGACCAGCAAAATGGCTGCAATGGTAGAAATTGAGTATTACGGGGAGCAAGGCACTGGCCTCGGCCCTACTCTAGAGTTTTACTCGAGTGTTTCGAAAGAGTTCCAGCGTGAAAGCACTAAAATGTGGCGTGGAGAAGACGTTGAAGGTTACATGTTTGATCCCAGAGGACTATTTCCGGCTCCCATGGCCAAGCGTAGTAAGAGTATCTTGAATTTATATACTGGTTTAGGCCGGTTTTTTGCTCGTGCCCTTCTCGATGAGCGCCTTATGGACTTGCGTATCAATCCTGCGTTTTTCATCCTGGTTCTGAAGCAAGAGTTTTTTGAGCCAAAGGAAGTATTACGACTCGTGGATCCAGCATTTGCTGATCAACTATTTGCACTAAATCGTCGCACAGTGGAAGAACTTCAGCTGGATTTTACACTACCTGGCTATGATGAGATTGAATTGTTGCCCGGCGGATCAGACCAGCTGGTGACTGGGGCGCGTCTGGAGGAGTACCGGGATTTGGTTCTCGAGTGGACTGTACGAAGGGGTGTCACACGCCAAATAGAGGCTTTCCGTGACGGATTTTCCGAGTGCATGTCGATCGACGCACTTAATGCATTTCTGCCCGCAGACTTTAGTGCAATTTGTGGTCAAAACCAAGAGAGCTGGGATGAAGTTACACTCAAATCTGCTCTAAAGGCTGATCATGGGTACACGCTGGAGAGCGAACCAATTGCTCAATTAATTGGACTGATGACACAATTTAATCCAGACCAGCGACGAAAATTCCTGCAATTCATGACTGGAAGTCCCAATTTGCCAATTGGCGGATTTAAGCGACTTGATCCGGCGTTCACCATTGTTTTGAAACAAAGTGATGACTCTGATCTATCACCAGATGATTACTTTCCCTCTGTGATGACTTGTGCAAACTACCTCAAACTTCCTGCATACTCCAACCAAGAAATCATGTCAAAGAGACTGTGGGAAGCTATTGAAGGGGGTTCAGGTGTTTTCCCATTATCTTAGACCAACATAAATTAATTCCTATTCTTTTTCGTTATCTACAAATCATGAATATCTTTTTGGGCTAAATTGCCTGCGGGCCGGGCTGCTGCGTGCTGCATCGGAGGTACGGAAGCGTAACGCTCTAGACCGCCATAAAGACTTTCATATTTTGAATGCAAGACGCGAGGGTTACCTAAGGAATACGTGGCTCCTGTTGCATATTCCAAGATTCATGTGCTTATGTGCCTGACAGGATGCAAATAATATCTATAGGGACTGGGATAGCTAGGCTCGAGCTCGAAACCATAGGGCTGATAAGGTTGTTCTCCAGGCTTATAGTTGGTGTCTCTTAGATTGTCAAGGTGATCGGGATCAAGACAGCAAAGGATTTTCATGATGCGATTAGCGTTTTAGATGAGTGTTTCTATACAGATTCCATGCCGGATATGTTGCCCCGGTGTGTTTTTGACGTCTCGGACATTTGCTGCACAACGCTCAGGAACAACTGCCCACCTCTTTCTTATGCATATAGGCAGTCACGCTAAGCATGTGTGGGGTGACCACACTGTTGGGCAAAAAACGTCCATGCATGAGATTTCAAGGTTCGCTGGCATATGACACCTCAATAAGCTCGATGTGATGAAAACTCCAAGGATTCATCGGAGCAAACATTCCACGCAGGTGAATTGACTAGCATGAAAGAATCTTTTTGCGCCCTGAGAGTCCCCCGCATGATCTTGAACTTTTGCTTTAGAATATGTATCGTCACATGAAAACGTTAGGGGATGTATGAATATTGGTTCATTGCATTGAAACGCGAAATTTGTCAAAACCATTAATTTTGGTAAAGTATATGTCTAGTGTATTGCTTGTTACGACACAGGCAAAGCACGGCCCCTAGGTTAGAAACGGCAGCATAACCGAGACCATAAATGGGTCTAGACCGTCTAGACCAGAAATCGTGCAGATTCTCAGAGAAGGATCAAGACGCTAGGCTCCACTTGAGCCTTGGGATTTAATTGCAAGATTTTGGCAATAATTCGGAGCTTTACGCAGCCTGATTTGAGGTCCCATATGACGATTTTAAACGAGGTTCGCTGAGTCCTGCATATGAAACCCTATCCCCGACATTGATGGCTTCTGCCATAAACCAAGCGGATTTGGCTGCTCAGAAAATTTGGTCCTATTATCATCGGAGATGCATGGGGAACCACAACGGGAAGGCCATACTTACCCAGCGGAGTTTGTCTCAAAGTTATATCGAATGCTAGACAACCCAGAATATAAGGGAATTGTATGCTGGTCGAACTCGAAGGACAGTTTCATGATCCTCAATATATCTGCCTTTCAAGAAAAGATCATTCCTAGGGAGTTCTCACACGCCAATTTCAGCTCGTTTGTGCGGCAACTGAACAAGTACGATTTTCACAAGCAACGCTTCAATGAAACAAACTCGCGCATTTGGGAGTTCAAGCATAAAGATTTCAAGTTGGCAAACAAAGACAGGCCCCATATTATCAAGAGGAAACCGCCTAGCAGCAGGAACCAGGCGTTCCAAGAGTCTGTGGAGGAATTGCAAAGCCTGCTTGCAGATGTGCAGGGCCGCGTTGAGAAGCTCGAAGCGGAAAACAAAAACATTTACCAGGTTGTTGAAAAACAGGAAAGGGTTATCAGGCTACTCATGGATGCGGGGCCCCCCCCTCCTCCTCCACCAGGCAGTGGAAGTGGTGCTCCAGTGGGCACACCGCAGCTAGCACGCCATCAACACATAGATCCCCACAGACAGGGGACACCAGCAGCAGTAGCAGCTTCTCACCCCCCTCATCCGCCCCAACTTTCAGGACACCCTCCTCCTGGTCAGCCTCTTGTCGCCGTGGCCATGACAGACGACAACGCCAGAAACATTACTGCCAGCCTCTTGCGGGAGTATGGCTGCATTGTTGATACCACTGATAGCGGTGTCGACCTCATTCGTCTTGTTGAGGTCAAGTCATACCGTGTCGTATTCCTCGAGCCCGTACTTACCGCAATTGATGGTATTTCTACCGCAGCAATGATAAGACGCTTTAGCTTAGCATTACCGCTCATTTTTTGCGTGGATAAAGACCAGGCAGATGCTGGGTTCACTGAGGCCTACTACCAATCGAGGGGAATTTCCACTGTTCTTTGGAGACCCTTTACCAAACAAGACCTGTATAACGCATTAGTAGCATACTTATAGCATTACTATATTTAATAGTTTATCACTCTAAACTTTTGAAGTGTGTGTTCTCGAGAATCGAATAAAGACCCACTTGCTCTCCCAAAAATAGGTTTCGGTGACACCTGCCTTCATACCCCAATTTGTCACAGAATAGCTAAGTATCATGTCTAAAAAAGAGTTACGCAATGCAATTCGCCTCGCGCTCCAGTCTCTGGCCCCACAGGATATCCGCAGTCAGTCCACACGAGCCACAAAAGTTTTGGAATCGTTGCCGGATTGGCAGAATGCTCGCAAGGTAGCTCTTTATCTTCACATGGACAGAGAGTTGGAAACTACAGAAATGATTGATGCTGCATTCAGATCAAAGAAGCGTGTCTTTTTACCTAAAATCGTCAAGGTCTCCAGCCAAGATCAGAAAGCGTTTGAGCGACAATCGACTCATTTGCAGATGCTTGAAGTAACCAGCTCTCAGCAAGTATCGGATCTCCAACCACAAGGGAAATATCAAATCAGGGAGCCAACAGAAGGTACGAATGCCTTTGAGGTAGGCGGCCTGGACCTGATTGTTGTCCCTGCGGTTGCATTTACTCGAGAATGTAACAGGATCGGTCATGGCGCAGGGTACTATGACTCGTACATCCACGAGCACTCAAAATACATGGGAAAGGTACCCAAGCTTGTGGGAGTAGGTCTCGGGTGCCAACTAGTGGATACGATTCCCCTGGAACCGCACGACAGAGCCATGGACACAGTCATTATCGATGATGAGAAATATATACATACGGAGAACTAGGCAGTGCTGGATATTAATTGAACATTTTCGCCCTTCAAGAGTAGCTGCCCCAGCTCTTTGCGGACGCTTGTCTTTTGATTTACTTCAACGACGTTTTCAAGCACGAGGTTCATAAACTCGTCGAACCCAGAGATAGTACCTTCCAGACGAGTATTGTTTTGTTCGGTGAGCCATACTGTTACCGGCGTTTTTCGTTCCATGTATAGGAAAATCACATTGATGGGCGGCAAAACTCTACTGCTTGAGCTCATTCGAAGAGGTTTACCTAAAACACTGGAGAGGTGAAACTTTTGGGAAGGGAGGCAAGGGGTGCTAAGGATAGTAAACAACCCTAAATATCAGCATTCGACGAAAAATCGGCTAGAATTGTAGAATTTTGTCGAGGCATACGCTTTGAGGGTACCATCTGGAACAAGGCGGCTGCTTATCTTGGTCCTATCAGTGGGCCTTAAACCAGCACTAGTGTAAAATACCCATGCATTGCATTTCACGTGACCAGAAATCCCAATGTAGCAGCTCTGTACAACTGTGCGCTGCTCAGCGCTTATGTAAACTTGTTTGGGTAGTGGCGTCACATATTTGGTGTGATTGCGACTTTGTTGAATTGAGGGCCAGTGAAATTTAATAAAATTCTTCATAAATCTGCTAAGCTAGTAACTCTGTGTAAACTCAATGCTAGCTCAAACCGGCGCTCAGACGCGCTGATCCATAGCCACCTAGATCTGTGTATAGGCGCATTGAGGGGGCCGGTTGATTCGGCGATGCCTGTCTGCAATCGAGGGGATAATTTAGGCTAAAACTAGCAGAATGATAAGGGCGATAATGCTATGTTAAACAGGCTAAAAATCACAAGCTCTATTTCAATGCCCCGGTATGTGGCGCAATACTTCGGTGCTGTTACCCTACCGTCTCTAAGCGGGTGCTTACATCAAGGGCCAGCGGGAATTCTCTCTTTCACCCCCCAAGTAGTTTTGATACCATGACATCACGCGAGGATTACACTTATCTTGCCAAGCTTGCGGAACAAGCTGAGCGCTATGAGGAGATGGTTCAGTACATGAAGAAGGTCACCGAGGAGGCCACCGAGCTCAGCGTTGAGGAGCGTAATCTCCTTAGTGTTGCTTACAAGAACGTGATTGGCGCTCGCCGTGCCTCTTGGCGTATTGTTGTGAGCATTGAGCAAAAGGAAGAGTCCAAGGGCAACACCCGCCAAGTTCAGCTCGTCAAGGAGTACCGTCAGAAGGTTGAGAAGGAGCTCGACGATATCTGTCAGGACATCCTTTTGGTTCTCGACAAGTACCTTATTCCTGATGCCAAGGGCGGTGAGTCCCAGGTATTCTACTACAAGATGAAGGGTGACTACTACCGTTATCTTGCAGAGTTTTACAACGGCGATGAGCGCAAACGCGTCGCCGATGAGAGTTTCAAGGCTTACACTGTCGCTGCCGATGCTGCTTATACTGAGCTCGCTCCTACGCATCCCATCCGTCTTGGTTTGGCTCTCAACTTTTCCGTTTTCCACTACGAGATTCAAAACAGCCCCAATGAGGCCTGCCAGCTCGCTAAGGACGCCTTCGACCAGGCTATTGCTAAGATCGACGTTCTTTCTGAGGAGTCTTACAAGGATTCCACGCTCATTATGCAGCTTCTTAAGGATAACCTCACATTGTGGACTTCTGACATGGCCGGCGCCCAGGAGCCTGCCGAGCGCGACGTCAAGGCTGAGGCATAAATATAGTCTTTCAAGTAGTTGTATGAGTTTATTGCGTATTTGATAGATCAATCCAAGTTTATTCACTAGAATCTTGCCTAGTCTCTTTCCCGTAGTTCGTGATTTTACATATTTATATTCAAGAGTCCCTAGAGCTCTCTGGATGCTAAATTTCGAAAACGATTTGAGTTTGACCGTTTATTCTCGACCGCCCCTAGGCGTTAGCTACTGCATGAGCCGGTTATAAGGTTGCGTCACTTTGTCCGCTGGGCCCTGAGGCTATAGGTCAATGGTGAGGTGCCAAGCTACCGGAAGTTATCCTTCTGGAGCTGGAAAAATCACACTAGATACGCTCAAAGCCCGAGCTACTGTGCTTGGAGTTTGAAGGCTAGCGGGTCTGTCGAAAGCATCTGATGCCGAGATTGCGCATCAAAGCTGTAATATAGGTGAGCTCTCGAAAACAATGTCATTACATTGCAGGGCAATTTTACTTGATGAGCATTAGAGACCTGTACATGAATAAGTATGCTACTCACAGGACAACACCCTTTACCATACAAATATATGTAAAGCATCATCGTCACGCGTATATATCGGCTCGATCTTATTGATCGCGATATCGAGCGGAATCGTGAGTTCTCCCACAATCAAGGTTTGGCCATAAATCTTGACCATCTTGTGCTCTCCAGGCACTTCAACCTCAAACAGAGGTCCAGGTCCCTCACCGCCCCAGCTGCGATCATACTGCCGTACTCTGGGTTTACTGACGGACTCGCCGATCAATTCTATTACTGGCTTTTGCTTTGGCTCCTTTTGTGTGAGGAAACTAGACTGTTTGCTGGTGGGTGCCGACCCCTTTGCCAGGGAGTCGCTGAGAACTCCCTCGAGAGCCTTGGGTCGTTTTTTAAAGTCTTCAGAGCTAAATTCAGTATTTTGAAGCTCGCCTTTGGATTTCATTCTCGGGATAGTGTAGTTACGATCCAACTCGTAGCCACTAGTATCCTCTACTAGCTCAATACAGGTTTCATTGACAAGGACTTTGATACCAGGGTCCTGAGCGCCAAGAAGCAATACTTGAGGATTCATACAACAATCGAAAACCTGAGCTGGGTTACCAGCCTTGTCAGTAACACTAGCCTCTGGAGACACAATAATGGGTACAATCCAGTCTTGATTTTTCATGACGCGGGTGGTAATCTCGGCAATATCTGTAACTTCTGGAGACGGGATCTGCGAGTCTACGCAAACATTGATAAAAACCTTACGCTTAGCACCTACGAGGGTTGATGTCTTGACGACATAGCCAGGCACTGGGTCCAACTTGGTCATCACAATATGTCTGGTTTGGAAGTTTTTAAGAGGTTAAGATATATAACTCGCGAGGGTCAATTAAAGCCAGCTCGCTAGTGTGGAAATAGACGTGTAGAGCATAACGCAGATACCAAATACAAGCAAAATATTGTCGGACCACCACATGATGGAGCGTTTCTCAACGACTTGCATATGCAAGAGGGGAGGGAAGATATAAACGAGTGGAACGCAAGCAAATGAACCAACAAGAGAGACAAACTTGTCCAAATCATTGGCACCGACGTAAGCCACAAATGCTGTAAAAACCACAAAGAGAGAGCGGAAAAAGTTCTTCTCCCACTTGACTTTTCTGTTGTACTTTCCACTGCGTACAAAAAGCCAGTTCTCGACGATACGAATACCGGGGAACAGCTGTAATGGCGTAGAAAGAAGAATTGCCAAACAATAAAGTAACTGAATGGTACTTACCGCGCGAGACCCCTCAGGTAAATTGAGAAGAATAACGGTCTCGACTTTGGAGCCACATGCAGCATACAAAAGAGCACCAATGGAACAGAATACCAGAGTAATACCAACCATCACCCATGCGAGAACCTTGGGGAACTTTTGAGGCTCTTTCATACTTTCCTCAATAGGGATAATCAGACCAATGCCCTCAAATGTGAAGATCGCCGTGCCAATAAACAAGGGCCAGCTCTCAGAGTTGAAGAGGGCAACATCGGCAACACCATTACCTAGAATAGTGTCTGCGCTCCAGCCGTACAAGTACACAATACCCATGAGGATAAAAGCATCAGCGATGAGGGCTGTAAAACCAAGCTTAGCGATATCACGAACCATAGAAAGGGGCAAAAAGACAATTATCTGTAGGGTCAGAAGCGAAGTCAGATTGAGGTTGTCACCTTTCCCGATATTGTGCCAAAAGGCCTTGAAATTTTCAGACACAAATACCATGTACGCAGCAGCAAAACCAATCTGGGATAAAACAATAGCAGCCAAAATAGTTTGGCGCACCGCGTTTCCGTATAAAACACCACCAATGTCACCAAACGATGAAACTTTTGTGATGGTTTTGGCCCTAACCAACAGCAAGAAGCACCAGTATGAAATTGCAGAAACAAAACAAAGCACCACAGTACAAAAGAGAATACCGCCATTATAGAATGCGCGCGGCAGAAACAAAATACCAGTGCCAACAAAAGATTTGAGCAAAAGCATTACGGTGTCAGTTACACTTGCGGTGCCCTTTGATTGATGGCTCAATTTACGATTAAGGCGGGGTCTGCGTGGCGGCTGTTGCCCCTCCAAGAGAGCTGTGCTCTCTCCTATATCCCCCTCATCAGAGTAATCATCAGAATCATCCTCTTCTTCAAGGTCCTCGCCGGCATAATGCCCATAGAGGGATAGAAACTCCAGAAAATTGCGAGTAAAGACGGTGGGACGAGAGTTAGGAACACCAGTGGCAGCCTCAGTATCTGAGCCACTTGGTTTGTTGTGTGTGATGTATTCACGTCTGAATCCGCCCGGGGCCAGCATTTGGCGAGCGTCGAGGGGTTCACCATTGGGGGCGGTTTCAACATTTTTGGGTGTATCAAATGAGTGTGATCTTCCGCGCTTGATGAGTCCGTCTTCTCCCTCATGCTCGCGCTGCCAATTGTAAATTTGACGAGTCATATCACCGCCCTGGAGACGAAGGCTTCTGAACTTATCTTCGTCCGAATCAGCGTCATGGTCACTATCTCCAACCAGGTGGCGACCAACAACCCGCACAACCTCGGGGTCTGGATTATCAATGTCAATCGAGTGTGTAGATACTTGAGAGCTCTCTACCGGACGAGGTGTTGCCGAGGAGGAAAACGACTGACGTGGAGTTCGGTGGTGGTTTTGGCTAAACACGCTGCTAGCCAGTTGCTCGTTCTGGCGCCTGAATGATTGCGGTGTACCAGCCTGGCTACGAATGGTAGAACCATAGCTTTGACGCCGGGCATTGCTGCCATTATCAATATTTATACGGTCCGACATTTTGGGCGGTCAGGGGTTGGCTGGGTGTGGGTGATGGATGCTTACCTATCGGGGTGACTCGGGTGGTGCACGGTAGGGAGAGATTGTGGCACCCACGGAGAGCGTTGATTCTGGGCGTGCTTACCAAACCCAACTTTTTTTCTGTAACCCATGAGCAGGAAATGGATTGATAAAAAAAATGCAACTACTTTTGAGGTCGTTCACAGATCTCGTGAAGACCCTCTGTATTACGATGATGAAGCCCCACCTGCTGTCTTGTTAAAAAAAGAGAATCTCAACTCCAGGGAACAAAAACAAGCGAGAAAGGATAAATGGATCACTGGCCCTCGCCTCAAGGAATTTTCGGCCTCTGGTCTCAGAGACAACGAAGGTGAAGCTGCCTTATATGGAATCACTTTTGATGATTCGAGCTACGACTATATGCAGCATTTGCGTCCTATTGGTGAGCACGAAGATGCGGTATTTGTGGCCGGCAATGAGAGATCTGAAAAGCCCAAAACTGGCGGGTTCACTTTTAAAGAAGGTGATATCGAGAGTCAATTGCCACCAGAGGTACTCCCCTCGCAAAGCACCGAGTACAATTACCAGAACCAGCAGGGTATTCAGGACTCCATTGCCGGGTTACAGCCTGATATGGACCCTCGTCTCCGTGAGGTTTTAGAAGCGCTGGAGGATGAGGAGTATATCGAAGATGGTGAAGAGGTCGATGATCTGTTTGGAGAACTCACCACTGATGCTAAGCAAGTAGATCCTGCCGAATTCGAGGCCACTAAGCCCGTGGAGTCCCTAGACACACTGACTCGCAAAGAGAGTGAGGCCGACTGGGAGTACGAGTTTCGTAAATTTAAGCTCGAGCAGAAGCTTGCGCCCAAGGCTGGTCAAAGTGGTGATGGCAGCGATGTCGGGAGCGACTTTAGTAGCGAGTTTGCCGGTTCAGATGCTGAGGCTCTGGATACGGTGGGTGAGTTACCTACATCAAAGCCTCGCCGCAAGAAGAGGATTGGAGCTAAAACCGACCTCAGCGGCTTTTCCATGTCGAGCTCCGCAAATTTCCGTAACAAGGGCCTCGAACTTCTCGATGACAGATTCGACCAGATTGAGGCTCAATACAATCAAGAGGATGAGGAGTCTGATGGTGAGGAGTTTGATATGGCCAAAGAAAGGCCGGATTTAGAGTCTATCATGGATGATTTTCTGGAAAACGAGGTTGTTTTTGGCAAAAAACTCTATAAAAGACGCTAAAGTCACATATTTATTTCTTCCCTTTATGCCTGTCCACATTCCCGGTTTTGAGTATAGCATAGAAATTTTATTACATAATTTTTTTCTCTAGTACCACCATGAAGTCCTTTGCATCGAAATTGGCTAAATTCGTTAATCCCGCCCCAGCAGATGTTGATCCAGAAGACGAAAGGGTACAGAGTTCTTCAGAAAGTGAATCAGAAAATGAAGAGGCTCGCGCGCACTATGTAGAGGTCGGTAAAAGTGCTTTGCGTCAAGATGAGCCTAATGTTGACAAGAAAAAGTATTCTTCGGCACGCACATCCCGCAAAAACATTGAAGAATCCGAAAGCGAGAGTGAGGAAGAATCTAGTGGCAAAGAGTTTCTAGATATGAGTGCGGAGGAGAACGGCGAGGACGATGATGACGAGTCAGAGCATTCAGAAGAAGATTCCCAATCTCAAGAGCAAGAAGCCTCTGAATCCGAAGAAGAAACTCTTTTTAAACCCAAGACTGGTACACAATCTACTGTGTCTGCTCTCTTGCAGCAGGAACAAAAAGAGATCTTATCCCGGCTCTCCAAAAACTCTAATGAGGATGCTACCAAGGGCAAAGCGGTTAGTGCTCAGATGAAAATATATGAGGGCCTTTTGGATGCTCGCATTTCAATTCAAAAAGCAGTGGTTGCAAGTCATTCTGAAGATATAGAGGACCCGGAAGAGACGATGGATGCGGTTTGTGATTTGATTGCCGAAATTCAAACCCTTCGCAACAGACTCGAGGGAAGCTCGAAAGTTTGCAAGAAGCGTAGTTTTGAGGAGCTAGCGGAAGATACATTTGAGATGGATCGGCAGCTCAGCAAGCGCCGCGAGAATATCTTGTCCAAATGGAGCCGCAAAGTACAATTATCGAGTGGAAATACTGCTATGCAAGGGGGGTCAAATTTCAAGAGTCTCAACCAAAGCGCCTCAAGACAGGTTGAAAGTGTGCTTGGTGATATGGATAGGCTGCTGAAGCGAACTCAAGTTAACCGGTCACAATACAAGGTAAATGGAGAGGTTCCGGATCACAGCGACGAGATTTTTGACGATACTGACTTCTACAGACTATTGTTAACCGAGCTTGTGGAGCGTCGTATGGCGGAAAAGAATGCAAATGGTGATAATCTCAAGTGGACTGTTGCAAAAGCCTCGAAAAACAAAATGAAAAAGGCTCGCGATACCAGTGCCAGCAAGGGTCGCAGATTGCGGTACGATGTTCAGGATAAGATTGTGTCCTTTGATGCCCCTCGTCCTGGTGTCTACACTTGGAGCGATCAACAAGCAGATGATTTATTCGCCAGTTTGTTGGGAGTCACAATTACAATGGACGACGACGAGCCAGAAGTCGCCCAGGAGGAAGAAGACGTCAATGTGGAAGAATTCAATTTGTTTGGTTGAGTCTATTGTATGTATCTTTAATTATATCTTCTTTTTTATCAATTTACCGAGAGCGTGCTAGTGGGTCTTCTACTGGTTCCATCCCGGCTCTGTCATCATCCATCATCATCACCAATGCCCCCTAAAGCAGACTGGGAAAAGTACAAGGCGCCCGTAGAGGACGAAGAGGAAGAGCAAAAAGAGATTGTTCCTCTTAGTGAAGGTGATATTGAGGTTCTCAAAACCTACGGCGCTGCTCCTTACCAGGCGCAGCTGAAGCACATTGAGAAGGACATCGCCGACATCCAAAAGCAAATTAACGAAAAAGTAGGCATCAAAGAGAGTGATACAGGTTTAGCGCCGCCCCATCAGTGGGATTTGGTCGCAGATAAACAGACAATGGGCCAGGAACAGCCTCTCCAGGTTGCACGGTGCACCAAGATCATTCAGAACCCCGAGGACCCAGACAACTCTCAGTACCTGATTAATGTCAAGCAAATTGCAAAATTTGTGGTTGCACTTGGAGATCGTGTTTCTCCCACGGATATTGAGGAAGGAATGCGTGTCGGCGTCGATCGCAGCAAGTACCGGATTATCCTTCCGCTTCCACCCCGTATCGATCCCTCTGTAACCATGATGACGGTCGAGGAGAAGCCTGATGTCACGTATTCTGATGTCGGTGGAAGTAAGGAGCAGATTGAGAAGCTGAGAGAAGTAGTCGAGCTCCCCTTACTCTCTCCCGAACGGTTTGCCAACCTAGGTATCGATCCTCCAAAGGGTATTTTGCTATATGGTCCTCCTGGTACTGGTAAGACTCTTTGCGCTCGTGCGGTTGCCAACCGTACCGATGCCACATTCATCCGTGTTATTGGGTCAGAACTCGTGCAAAAGTACGTGGGCGAAGGTGCACGTATGGTTAGAGAACTATTCGAAATGGCTCGGTCCAAAAAGGCATGCATTATCTTCTTTGATGAGGTTGATGCAATCGGTGGTGCCCGTTTTGACGACGGTGTAGGTGGAGACAACGAGGTGCAGCGCACAATGTTGGAACTAATCACACAGCTTGACGGTTTCGATCCCCGTGGTAATATTAAGGTCATGTTTGCCACCAATCGTCCCAACACTTTGGACCCTGCTCTCTTGCGTCCTGGACGTATCGATCGTAAGGTCGAGTTCTCCCTTCCCGATGTCGACGGTAGGGCCAACATTTTCAGAATCCATTCCAAATCAATGAGTGTCGAGCGCGGTATTCGTTGGGAGCTTATTTCCCGCTTGTGCCCCAATTCCACCGGTGCCGAGTTGCGTTCAGTGTGCACAGAAGCAGGTATGTTTGCAATTCGTGCTCGCCGCAAGGTCGCTACTGAAAAGGATTTCCTCGCTGCCGTTGACAAGGTTATCAAGGGTAACCTTAAATTCTCATCCACTAGTCAGTATATGCAGTACAACTAGATTAGTTTTTATTTGCTCATTAAAATTAGACGCTACTATTTGTTCAGCGTTGTATAGGCAGACTCATAGGTCTCTGTTCCCATTGTACGAGTGAAAGGCTCAGTCAGAAAACCATCTAAACATATAGCGCGCATTCACGGGTTTAACCACGACCCACACAATTCCTCAGACCAGAGGCGGCCGTCCAGGTCATTGTTTTTAGTGCTACACATAGATAGCATCCACATCTACCACCAAGAAATTAGACCTAGACCATCTGCTTGACAGCTACCTGTGATTTTGAAACCACTCTTCTCAAAGTTGAGGCTTTCGACTCGAAATCGAATCTTCTCATTTGAATCCAGAAACAGCTTTGTATCCGCGTCTTGAAGCCAAACCCATGTTTGCTCGGCTACATCAAACTGGCAGTCTTCGAACAGCAAGTTCTTTGGAATAAATACTTCGTCAAAAAAATCCATGCGGACTTTTATACCCTCTGGAGAACTGCTTGAGATCCAGCCGACGAGAATTTCGCCGGAAAATGGGCAAAATATGATCAAACGGAATTTTGATTTGATGTAAACAGCGCCATCTCCGCTCTTGATGAGGCCATCAGAGGTATCTTCGACATCATACAGACATATTCCAAGGCCAACGTTGGGGATGATCTTGTTGGCGTATTTACGGTTAACTTCCTGTGTCAACGCCTTCTCGTGCTTCATTTGAAAAGCATCGGGCGGTATTCTAATGGTGTCCTCGATTTGTGCTAGAGTGAACATTTTCGTGTGTTGGGATTTTCAGATTGTCAGCGTCGCCTCTGACCTCAGTAGTATGGGGTAGGTTGACTGTCAGAGGTCTTGCAAGACAAGGCAAGCAAGTTGCAGGGAGATATAGTTATGATTTAGAGGTACTTGAGAGAACTTGGCTTGACCGGGTACATGAAGGCACTGGCTCGATATTCTACCTTCCGACGCTATCGCAAAACGCATCGTGTCTCGTATTGGGCTTGAGCCCAAATTCGATTATTATGCTTTGCAAGAGTGTATGCCTACTCAATCTTCGTCAGACCTTGCCTTCTAGACGTTACGATCCCCGACAAGCCAGAACAGCGACCTGTATTCTGAGCGAGTTAGATACTCACAGTCTGAACAATCCCATGCGTAGCCTGGATTATTAGTTTTTTGAGTCTCGATAATGTGGATTGTGGAGGTTGAAGTCAAAAGAGTCGGGGCTCGTATGCGGCCGTAAATTAGGTGCTATACCCAAGCACCCGGTGCTCATGCGAAAGTGTATTCTTCTTCAGCACAGCAAGACCTTGCAATAACGCCACAAGCTATCGAAAAGTCCGAGTCACATTATCCCATAATATCTATCCATCTACGAGGCATGCTCAATATGCACTGCCGGTTTATAGCAACTACATAGAGATGCTAATGAGCTCTACTACCTCTGATTTTCTTGTTCCGTGTTCGTGTTCTTACCCAACTATGCCTAGACAGTTCTTCTAACCTACGCCGTCTTAGTTCACGACCGATGAGAACTGCATATGCACCCCGGATTTGTTACACCCAGGTATTCCAGGGCCTCTTCAAGCCGTAAAACAGCTGTGGTGGAATTTTGAGAGGGCCGACCAGATTACAGTCTGATCGTGACGATAACTCGTTGGCCGAAATATGTCTTCAAAAGCTTGGATATCCCGGATGTTTTCTGCATGCACTGACCAATCAGAGGTAGCGTATTAAAAATACTTACCCACAGAAATCCAATAATCTTTTGAAAATAGCACCTAGAGAACGAGAGTTACATTCAAGCCGCTATAAAACAATAGTTAAACCCAAATGTGGGGTTAGAAATTGCAATCACATGACCAGTACATATTACCCAATGAGTGTTCGGATGAATTTCATAATGCTCTCCCTGTCGAAAGCCCGCCTGGCTCGCGCGTTTTCCACTTCGCGCGCAGCCCGCAAGGTTGTTGCTCAAGAGCAGGTTCTCGGTAAAGATGCCTCCAAACATGCCAGCGATAAGTACCATATTATTGACCACGAGTACGATGCCGTAGTCGTTGGTGCCGGCGGCGCGGGTTTGCGCGCTGCCTTTGGTCTCGCCGAGGCTGGCTTCAACACTGCCTGTATTAGCAAGCTTTTCCCTACCCGCTCCCACACCGTGGCCGCTCAGGGTGGCATCAACGCTGCTCTTGGTAACATGCACCCCGATGACTGGCACTGGCACATGTACGACACCGTCAAGGGCTCTGACTGGCTTGGTGACCAGGATGCTATCCACTACATGACCCGTGAGGCTCCTCAGTCTATTATTGAGCTCGAGCATTACGGTGTCCCCTTCTCTCGTAACCAAGAGGGCCGCATCTACCAGCGTGCGTTTGGTGGTCAGTCCAAGGAGTTTGGTAAGGGTGGTCAGGCTTATCGTACCTGTGCTGTTGCTGACCGTACCGGTCACGCTCTTCTGCACACTCTTTACGGCCAGTCTCTCCGTCACAACACTCAGTTCTTTATTGAGTTTTTCGCCATGGATTTGCTCATGGAGGATGGCGAGTGTAAGGGTGTAATTGCATACAACCAGGAAGATGGTACTTTGCACCGCTTCTTCTCTCACAATACTATCATTGCCACTGGTGGTTACGGACGCGCTTACTTTAGCTGTACCTCGGCCCACACCTGTACTGGTGATGGTTTCGGTATGGTTACCCGTGCTGGTCTTCCCTTGCAGGACTTGGAATTCGTTCAGTTCCACCCTACAGGTATCTACGGTTCCGGCTGCTTGATTACTGAGGGTGCCCGTGGTGAAGGTGGTTACCTTCTCAACTCCAACGGTGAGCGTTTCATGGAGCGTTATGCTCCCACTGCCAAGGATTTGGCCTCCCGTGATGTCGTTTCTCGTTCCATGACAATGGAAATCCGCGAGGGGCGGGGTGTTGGTCCCGAGAAAGATCACATTTTCCTCCAGCTTTCTCACTTGCCTCCCGAGGTTTTGCACCAGCGTCTCCCCGGTATCTCTGAGACCGCTGCCATTTTTGCTGGTGTTGATGTCACTAAGGAGCCCATTCCCGTGTTGCCTACCGTCCACTACAACATGGGTGGTATCCCTACTTTGTACACTGGTGAAGCCCTCAACCGAGTTGACGGTAAGGATGTCGTTGTCAAGGGTCTTTGGGCCTGTGGTGAGGCAGCCTGCGTCTCTGTACACGGTGCTAACCGCCTTGGTGCCAACTCTTTACTCGATCTTGTCGTCTTTGGTCGTGCTGTTGCCAACCATATCGCCGATACCCAGACCCCCAACAAGCCTCACAAGCCTACTGCCGAAGATATTGGTAAGGAGTCCATTGCCAATTTAGACTGGGTTCGTAACGCCTCTGGCCCCAAGTCGACTGCTGAGATTCGTCTTGCTATGCAGAAGGTTATGCAGCGTGATGTCTCCGTTTTCCGTATGCAGGAGTCTCTTGAGGAGGGTGTTGAGAATATTCACAAGGTTGACAACACCATTGATCAGCTCGGTACAACCGACCGCTCTATGATCTGGAATAGCGACCTCGTTGAGTCTCTCGAGTTGCAGAACTTGCTCACTTGTGCCGCCCAGACCGCTTACAGCGCTGTTGCCCGTAAGGAGTCTCGTGGTGCCCACGCACGTGAGGACTATCCTGACCGTGACGACGCCAACTGGATGAAACACACCTTGTCCTGGCAAGATAAGCCCGGTGACCACATTAAGCTTGACTACCGTCCTGTGCATATGGAGACTCTTGATGAGACTGAGTGCAAGACTGTTCCTCCTGCTAAGCGTGTCTACTAAGTAAAATAGAGAATAATCATTTGTAAATACGCGCTTATTCCTTTTTGTTATGTAAAGTCGAGGGAACGTGATGATCCCTGGATAAAGAAATCTATAATTTGTTGTTTTGGTTCAGTACACATGTTCTCTAATAGCTTTCCACTGCATGTTGATTTTAATCTCAAGAGGTAGAAGCTTTTCCCGTGATGCCTCGCTTCCAACATCTATAAAGTGAAGAAACTTACGTCGAGACAATACTTTGTCCAAAGCATAAAAATCTGTCTGCTTTGAATTATTATGTCGATACTGCGCGAAATACCTGATATGCATGTGTGCACTGTGCCATATTTGAGGCTTCAAGGAGCATAGTATGTGCATTGCCGGAGGGCTTCCAAAAGTACCTGCTTCGATAGGTTCTTGAAGAAACCTTTTGTTTGCTAATAAATAATCAAGATTTCCATGGTGCTCGATTCCTGCAGGCCAGTCGTGAGACATCATTATATCCACAGTTCCCTCCTTGAGGCGAAGAAGATCCTCAGTGTCTTCCCGTCGAACATGGTAGACGCTCCGAATCGTTTCAGTATCGAAAGGGTATTTCTCAAAATGAGGGAGCTCAAAGTGCTCTGGAGCGTAGACACCAGACAAGCCCCCGATTGTTATCCCTCCCACATCTACCACTCCAGCTCTGCCGAGATAATAGATGTTTTCAGCGAGCCAGCCACCGTCAGGCATCTCTTCCATAAATTTAGAAGATTCGTGATTACCTCCAATTACAATTGTCAAGACAAGTGCTTTTTTTATACCTCTATAGTAGTCCTGAAAGTCACCCATTTCCCGGTATTTGGTTGGCACTGCCATACTCTCGAGATCGGTTTGGTCGCGTATAGCCTGAAAGTCTCCAGCAATTAGCACGAGATCTGGAGGCCTGGAGGTTTGCTGCACTCGGCGGTAAATTTCATCTAATTTACCATGCCCGCACCCAACCAGGCAAATGCGCATACCAAAGTGACAAATCTGACACCATCTATCGATAGACGTTGGTTTCGCGAAGAGAACTGGGTTGAAATATTTATATATATCTCTATAATTGTGGACACACATATTCAGCTAAAAGTGATAAAGCACCCGAGTTCTCTAGGTATGTCTCGTGTATGTTAACTCAAACAATGAGCTCCGGCCTCAAACGACGCCTGAACTACGGGTTATCCTGTCCATATGCTATGGGATATATTGGAAAGATTAAAACTTGAAAACTTGCTCCTTATTGAAGCCAAGTTCGGCAAGGGCACCAGTGAGGTCACCCTGGTCGCTGGGGGATTTCTTGGTACCAGAGATAGCCTTATAGAGAGGAGGGGGGCCACATACAAAGACGTGAACATTGTCGTCGGTGGGCTTGAACAATTCCTTCTTGAGAACATCAGGGGTGATATAACCAACGGTACCCTTGAAGTCGTCCTCGTGCTCGTTCTTATCGACAAAGTAGTTGACCTTGAGCTGCTCAGGCTTCTTGGAAACAAGGGAATCGATTTCCTTCTTCAAGAGAATATCGTCGGGGGTTTGACTTCCGTAAAACAGAGTAACCTTGGTGTTGTCCTTGGGATCATTGGCGATTTTCTGAAGAATTTGAAAGAGAGGAGTGATACCGGAGCCACCACCAATAAGACCAATTTGCTTGTGCTGGTTCTCTTTGAGCGGGTACTTGGAAATAGGACCAGCAATTTCGATAGACTGACCAGGAGCCAATGAGAAAACGTGCTCACCCATGGCACCACCAGGGTACCTCTTAATGACGAATACAGCCTCACCCAAGGTGTCGGGGCTAGAGACGGGTGTGTAAGGACGGACGACGCTCTTGCCATCCTTCTCCGTCTTGAAAAGAACGCAGGAGGCGACATCACCTCCAAGTTTGTGATCATCGGGAAGCGAGAGAACAATCTCGTGAGTATCGTGAGAGACGGATTTGGAGCTCTTGAGAGGGATGGGAACGTAGGTTTTAGGGCCCTGGAGGGTGTCAATGGACTCAAGCTTGATACTAGAGGTAAAACGCTGCTGCATGTACAGAGCGCCAATGCCACCGAGAGTGATTCCGGCAGCGACGTGGAAAGCGCGGTTCTTGGCAAGTTGACTGATCATTGATGAATGTCAAGAGGAGAATCTTGACGAATCACAATCTTATATACGCAAGCCTCATCTGCACATATGATGTCATCCGACTGTGGAGAGGCGAGCCAGTGAAGGTTGTTGCTATATTCATCAGCAAACAAGTGAGAGAATCTCCGCCATTTTCCGCTAAAAAGTGCTTATTTGGGGAACTGTGTAACCAATTGCCGATTCTGGTGTGGTTAAGGTTAAAAGCTTGCTACCAAAGTGTCACGCACAGCCGTTTATGCAACCCGGGAATCACACTCATTATCGGCCATTAATAATTGCGCATAGCTTCAACGCGAAATCGCAACGCTACAAGACTTGCTGAGAAAGCAATTGGGACCGTTCCGTGCTGGTAGTGTCTTTGAACCCTCGCCGTTTGACCACCTTACCCAACTTATGAAAAATCATTTGCAGGCTGCTGCCAAAAAATTGGTCCCACCGCTATTGCCTCAATTCCACAAGGGTCAGCTGGGTAAAATTCTCATTGTAGGAGGCTCTCAAGACTATACTGGGGCTCCCTACTTTGCTTGCATGGCATCTGCATTGGCCGGCAGTGACATGAACCACATTTTATGCTCTGAAGAGGCTGGGCCGGTTATTAAAACATACTCTCCAAATCTAATGGTACATCCATACTTGAAAGAAGGAGCTAGAGCAAAGTTGGATCATCGTGTAACTGGTCTACTCGACAGGATCCAGGTAGTAGTCGTTGGGCCAGGGTTAGGCCGCGACGACTCCATGCTTGCGCAGGCTGAAGAGATCATTTTGGAGGCCTCTAAGCGCAGACTCCCGGTAATAATCGATGCTGACGGACTATGGGCAGTCTCAAAAAAGCTGAGCATCGTGAAAGGTGTTGACGCTATCCTCACCCCCAACGTTGTTGAATTTGGCAGACTCATCGATGCTGCAGGTATCGACAGGAACTTGCAGATCCGACAGCAAGCGGAAAACCTAGCTTCCGTTCTGCAGGTAACACTTGTAGTCAAAGGGGAGCATGATATTATCACTAATGGTGAAACTACTGTATTCAACGATACCCAAGGGTCCAATCGTCGCGTCAGTGGCCAAGGTGACACTTTATCGGGATCAATTGCCACCTTTATGGGGTGGCGACATGCATACGAGAACGAATTATGGCAAGTGGAGCCTATTGATGTTGATTTGAAGATTTTGGCAGCCTGGTCAGGTTCACTTTTGACCAGAACCGCCTCTAGACTAGCTTACAGAAAGCATGGTAGAGGAATGGTTACTACTAACGTCACTGAACAGGTGCCAATTGCTTTTAGCCAACTTTTTGACTAGGCCCCACTAGTCTGTAGATAGCCTTTGTCATTAGTTAAACACCCACCACTATGAGCGACTTGGAGGAACGAGTCAAGCAACTGGAGGCTTTAGTACAAAAACAACAGGCTATGCTTGCGAAAACCGGGGAGCAAATCATGAAGCTGACTCTGGCTGCCCAAAAGGACGACGTTAGCGAGCTCGATCGTCGCAACAAAGATTTGAGATCCCAGGTTAACCTCCCCAATGAGGAGCAAGGTGATTTTATCACCCAGGATGACGTTGTTCAGCTGGTTGATGAGCTCCAGGGTCAACTAGACCTCGTGGATAAGCGTTCTCTGCTTCGCATCCAGAACGTTACTACTAGCACTGGTTCTGATCCTGTTTCACCCCTCCCTAATCTTTCTGGTGAGGAGCCCAACAATTTCCCCAAAACTTTGAGCGAGTTTGAGGACCTTGACAAGAAGAACATTGTCGATCTAGCCCGCTTCTATGAATTGCTTCCCCCCGACGTCAACGAAATCAAGGACCTTCTCACTGAGGCTAATGTTCCCCACACGTCTAAAGAAGGCAAGGAGGCTATCGAAAAGGCAGAAAAAGATGAGGAGGCCCTTGACAAAACTGAGGTATTCAACGTTCTGGCTAGATATGTTGGAATCAGATCCCGTAAATAAGGCTATTTCGAACTTCACGATGTTTGTCGCTCGTCATTTATTTGCAAGCTCTAATATTCACAAGCCCCACAATTCTATAGAGAAATAATACAATTCACGGGAATTCAAGAGCCGTTTAATTTGTTTATAGGCACAGTCCAGGTTCTCTCCCCGCTTACCAATTTTTTTTTTGTAATGGCAAAGTCAAGAGGACGCAGATTGGAAAAGAAAGAAAAAGCAGAGGCAGAAGCGGAAGCTAACGCCCAATTCGCAGATAACGATGATTTCATTGAACTTCCTGATGCCGAACAAGAGTCTGGAAATCAGCAGCAGCAGCAGACTACGTTTTATGGTCTGCTTGATAGATCTGAGCTCGAATATTTCAAATCGGCAGAATCGACTCTCTCAGCCAATGCATTAACAACTGAGGAGCGTCAGCCCTTCATCGATAATGTTTTTGAAGAAATCAAGGGTAGAGAGCTCAAGCTAGCCACACATCAGATCTGTTCCAAGCTGATTGAGCGGTTACTGATGTTGGCCAATGATCAACAGCTTGTAGGTATTCTCAAGGCATTCTCAGGCCATTTTTTCAAACTTTCGATTGCGAAATACTCCTCACACTGTTTGGAGACTCTCTTGGTTCGTTTGGCCTCTATAATTGACGAGAACCCCGCCCACGAAAGCGAGTTGGATGGCCAGACTGCCAGCACCGAAAATCTAATGCTTTACGGTTTGAACGAACTTACTCCTCATGTACACGAGATGGCCCAAGAGAAATATGCATCACATGTCCTGCGTCTTGTGCTCAGCTTAGCTAGTGGCCTGCCTCTGGGCCCTGATATGGCACTTCGGTCCAAGAAATCCGACAATGCTCGCAAGCATACTGATATGGAAGTGGTTTCAGGTCAAGTTCGTGTTGTGCCCACAGCATTCCAAGAATATAGTAATGAAGCCGTTGCTGCTCTACTTAATGATCAGGACACCACCACTTTACGCCGCATGGCGCTTGATACTTTGGGATCACCTCTTTTGCAGGTAATTATTCGCGCCCAGGCTAATAAGTCCAGCTTTGCTGCGCTTGATATGACGATTAACCCCACCAATGAGGATTCAAAAGTCTTTGTTGATCACTGTTTTACTGATGCTACTGGTAGCCATTTTCTGGAGGCAGTTGTCACAATTTTGCCCAAAAAGAAACTTAACGTGTACTTTACACAATTTTTCAAGGGACAAATCCCAAAGCTTGCCAATCGTGAGTATGGTAACTTTGTGATCAAGGCGCTCTTGAAATCCAAGCTTGGTGCTAAAAATGAGCTCATTGGTGAGCTTCTGCCCCACGCAGCTGAACTCGTCAAGTCCAATCGGTCGCAGGTCGTTGGCTTGATGATTGAAAATGCCACACCGGACGTTCGAGCCAAAGTACTTGACTCTGTGCTCAAAGATGCCGATCCTGAGCAGATATTTGAGAGCAAAAACGTAGCTGACGCATTATTTATTGAAAAAGTGCTGAAATATTCTCCTCAACTGTGCAATGCGTTGGTAAAGAAAATCTCAAGCGCCGAAGATGCACAAAAGTTGCAACAAATGTGTGCTGATCCAGTACAGAGCCATACCATTGAAGCACTGCTTGACCCTGCAGTAGATTTGGTCGAGAGACGCAAGATCCTCAACTTGTTTGTTCCAATCTCAGTAGATCTCGCTTGCAATGCGTATGGTTCTCACATTGTCGATAAACTAGCGGCATTTTGTTTTAAGCTGAAATTTGTTCGTGAAAGGATTGCTGATGCGCTCATTAAGGATGAGGACAAAGTAAAGCATTCAGTTTACGGCAGAAACGTCTGGAAAAATTGGAACTTGGACAAGTATGCTCACAAGCGGTTTGAGTGGTGGAAGCTGGTCAAAGAACAAGAAGACGAGCTCAGTGCAAAGATTCCCCAACCAGAAAAGCGTTCACAGGGTCCTGGTGGTACCAGTGGCGGTAAGTTCAAGCAAGCCAAACGTCACAAGACACCATACGACCGCCCTACGGCTACCCGCAACGAGTGAGCTCATAGCATGCATTTAATTCTATATATTCTTAGAGCCCAGGTAAGCATACACTTATTTACATCAAATTAAAAGCCCTTATTATAAATAGTATCGCCGACAAACGGCACATGCAACTAGGCGCCGGCTTTGAAACGTACCTTGTCTGATCCGATGCAACGAGCTAGCAGGGCCTTAGCGGCGCGGAACGCTGTTACCCCTTTCAAAGTTCCCAGTAGCGCACTATCCAGCCACAGCTTCATGTACCCTAACCCTCACTTGAAATCTGCTGTTGTCTTGAGGCGAGAATGAAAGGACCCGGTTCGCTACAGTGCTTGCAAGTTCTAGTAATATATGACTGGAGACCAAAGGTATATATTCGGATCTACGAGTAACATTTTCAAGTGAGGAATTGGGGATGGGTTCAAGCCGTTTACGCGGCGCTGGAGGAGGTGGTGGAATTTGGACCCTAGACCTAAATTAGAATAGCTCACGCGATTAGTCATTGCATTGCATGAGAACTATTGGAGTGAGACTTCGACGGCAGTAGGTGCGGATGTATAACCCGAGATTCGCCAGGGTGTAATTGATTCATCAAATTTAAGTGTGATGTTTAGTTTGACATCTTGGTGCATACAGTGCACGTTAACGGATGCAGGTTGGGCAGATCGCTCCACATATAGGTGGGTAAGGTAAAACACCAGAGGCTGACGTGATCCACTTCTCTCTAGTCAGCCATCTCTTTCTTCCACTTCCAACATTGAATGCCAATGCTCTCACCACAGTTAGCCACAAGGGCCGGCCCTCCACAGGGGCCTTGGGAGATTTTTGGTCGACGCGAAACCGAAGGAACCACGCCACCAAGTCATGGCGGAAGCGAGGAGGATATACTCTTGCCATTGAACAAGAGTAGAACCGCGAGCTTGGGAGGCATTACAGCGGGAAACTTCAGGCCATTTGAATCTTCGCGTCCAGCTGCCTCCTTGTTCATTCATAATTTGCCACGCGATATGACCCAACGCGAGCTCCATCTGATGTTCACCTTTGCAAATGACTATATGATCAGTGAGCTTATACGCGAGCCCGGACGCATCTGCGCGAATGTGAAGTTTCGCACAATGGGCGGCGCCACTGCCGCTCAAGCAATTCTTGAGCATCGGTCTGACATATTTGGGGACGTCAGTAGCT
Organism: Wickerhamiella australiensis; assembly: GCA_030579635.1. Taxonomy (NCBI): domain Eukaryota; kingdom Fungi; phylum Ascomycota; class Dipodascomycetes; order Dipodascales; family Trichomonascaceae; genus Wickerhamiella; species Wickerhamiella australiensis. The sequence goes on along the minus strand of JAKTRM010000013.1, from coordinate 28,093 downwards.
GGCTCAAGTGCGAAATTCGCCCAACCACCTCGGGAGTAAGCACCCCAACCACCTCGCAGCCACCGTCGAATATTAAGAGCCGGTTCTTATTCATGAACGATGATCCCTCGACACCCACAGAGTCCGTTCCTGCATCCTCCTCTGCATCCTCTTCATCTGCATTTCTTCCTTCATCTCCGCTCTATACACCATCAGCATCCAGACTATTTGATCCTCTCCCTCTCCCGAGAAGGCCGAGTAATGGCTCAGCTTTTGATTCCGACAAACGACCCGGCCCCCCTCCGCGCAGGGCCTCCGTTCCAACAAGGCCGATCGGTGAACATTCAATTCAGACCCAGCATTTGCAGCAGCAACAACTACAACATCAGCAACAGCAGCCGCAGCCAGCGCCACACGGTCAGTCTCAACCGCTGGCTTCGCAAGGGCAAGCAAGCCAGCAGCAGCCTCCTCAGTCCGCCCAACAGCATCAGGGTACGCATACATCATCCTCGGGACAGCAGACTCCGGATTATGGAGACCCTACAAAGGTTGTTGTGCCGTTCGGTCCTGGAACATCGAAAGCTAAAGCTGTATCCATAATGCAGAATGGTGGTCGTGTCCTGCCTCCCGCAAACCCGGCAGACCAGAACCCACCTTGCAATACACTATATGTTGGTAACCTGCCACCAGACACTCAAGAAGAGGAGCTCAAGGAGCTTTTCTCTGCGCGCCCTGGCTACAAACGCTTATGCTTCCGTACCAAGGCCAATGGACCCATGTGCTTTGTTGAATTTGAAGATGAAGTTTTTGCCGGCAAAGCTCTCGAAGACTTATACGGATTTGGGCTTTCAAATTCTGTAAAGGGCGGAATACGGCTTTCATTTTCAAAGAACCCTCTTGGCGTGCGCTCTCGTCAACCTCAGCAAAAGTACTATAATTAGCATGCATATACAGTCGAATTTTTCTTAATAGTATCATCATTAATTCGTTATCATCTCTACTCAGAATTAGGGACTCATTTCCCTCTCGTTGGCGGTCCTGAACTCTAATACAGCGCTTAGCCGTTTACTACTTCTACAAACCCTTGCTGGACAAGTCTTTGAACATCTGCTGTTCTGAGGAAAAAATGTGACCCTCTGCTAAAGTTGAAAACTCCGTATTCTGTCTGAATTTCTCCTGCGTCCTTGAGGACCCGGATCTCCACATACATTTGCTGGGGGGGCTCCAAAGTACCAGTCAAGTCAATGTCCGTCCACTCTCCCTTGTAATCTGTGACCAGGTCACTATATTCTCGCAAGTAAACCTGCTCAGCAGCACTTAGCTGCTCTTGACTTACGGGATTTTCGTCCCATATCGCTTGATCAATCCTACTTGATCTCAGCCGCTGGTGACCCAGGAGGCACCTCTTGTTTCTTTGTGTAGCTAATCTCATCACAAATAGCCCCGCGGCCTCCTTTCTATCAACTTCTTGTGAACCCTCTAACGCGTCTTCATATTCTGACATCTTCTCAAATAGGATTCGCTGCTCGCGATTGATATTTAGAACAAGGTGACCGGGGTATGCGGGCAGTTCTTCTAAATTCATGGTACGACGAGCATCTTGAATTAGTTTTTCAGCCAAGTCTCCATACATTTATATAGAGCAAATGGTGTAAGCGAAATATGGTCTTGTCTACATAGTCTAGTTTTACGTCAATCAGAGAGGGGTTATACCAGGCACGCTAAACCACCTCAGATTTGGCTGGCAGCGATTCTTCTCCGCCGGCGCCGACGTCTGCGGAGGTTACTTTGCATTCTCGCATAAGTTCCTCGGCGAATGATCGCCTCGAGAAGACGTTTAGAATACCCATAATGTGGGAATGTCTCTGTATAGACTGCTTCAAGTATACACCTTCTAGCGGGCTCCTCGGTGTCTCGAATCCATGTTTTTTCACCGACTTCAAAGCCATGCCTCTCTAGGATTCCCATGATCTGCTCTTCACGCTCTAGCGCGAGCTGATGGTCGTGTGGAAGGCCCATAACCTCGTACAGCTCATTTAATGGCATCTTGCTGATGGACCTCTTACGGTCTAGAGGAGACGAAGCTTTGAATGAGATTGGGTTGCTTGGAGGAGGTAGTACAGAGCAATAAGCACCTTGTGGGGGAGGGGAAAGTAGATCATATTTCCGTTTTGAGGGCTGCAGATTCTTGAAGCGATGCTCTGCTGGATAATCTATAGGCTTGGACTCTGTTACAGCCCCAACGTCCTCTTTACGGGGTTGATAGCTGACATCGGAGTCTTCATCTTTCACATAGGACATGGCATCGTCCTGTTCCTCCTTGATACTATCCAGACCATCACCGCTATCATTGATCAAGTCCCAAATGTTGATAGCCTGAGAATTGGCAGTTTCCCCAAGGACTCTATTATGGAAAAAGTCGGGCACCATCAAATCCTCTATGGCATCAAACATGTTGGTGTCAGATAAAGGTGTAATTGGAGACTGTGTGGTATAAGTACCCTCGAGATTGCAATAGTCCCAAATGTTGGTGTTGTTGGTGTTGTGGCTGTTGTAGCTGGTATTGTTGTTGTGGATATCAGAAGTAGTATCAGTCTTTGGCTGTATGCCCGATTGCCCTTGGCGCTTCAGCAGATACAAATCGAAAAACTGATCGGCCATGTGGATATGAAGGTAGCCTTTGGCGTTCAGTTCCCTCGTTATGTACTTAAATGTACCCCGCCTAATCGAGTAATTTTGTTGGACTTAGCCAATCCGGTATTTAAGCGGTCATAGAGGTAACAGTAATGCGTAAATTTGTTTTTATAAATGAAATAACTACTCGAAAATAAATAGTTTTGTAAAAATTAAAATCTGCGCTGGTTGGCAAGGGGAGCACCGTTCGAGCCTGTCTGCTTGAAAGAGCGTCCGCCGCCGTAACCACCACGGCCACCACCACGACCGCCGTAGCCACCACCATTGCCTCCACGGCCATAACGGCTGCCAAAGCGACCACCGCCACCGTTACCGTAGCCACCGCGAGGGCGTGCCATGTCCTCGAGGGCACGAGGGATATCCTGCTTGGCTTCGCGAAGGACCTTCACGAGATCAGCGGCACCCTTAGCGTTGGCACGAGTGAAATAAGTAATGGCAGTACCTTTTTCGCCGGCACGACCAGTACGACCGATACGGTGAACATAGTCCTCAGAGTTGTTGGAGTAATCGTAATTAATGACGTGATTGATACCCTTGACATCAATACCACGAGATGCCACGTCAGTGGCAACCATAATGGGGCTCCTACCGGACTTGAACTCGGCCAGGACCCAGTCACGCTCGCTTTGTTCCTTGTCACCATGGATGGCAAGGGCGGGCCATCCGTCTTCACGCAAGAAACGAGTGACTTCATCAGCGACGCGCTTGGTGCCAGCGAAGATGATCACTTTAGACTTCTTGTCCTCCTCCATGGCTTTCTCGAGGTACTTGACGGTCTTGTCGCGCTTTTCGTACTCTTCGACGACTTCGACAATCTGAGTGATAGTGTGGGAGGCAGAAAGATCAAGGGAGCCAACAGTAACCTGAATTTCGTCCTTCAAATAGTCACGGGCAAGAGCCTTGACTTCCTTGGGCCAAGTAGCGGACCACATGAGCGTCTGACGGTCGGGGCGGATCTGGTCAACAATCTGACGGATTTGGGGCTCAAAGCCCATGTCCAACATACGGTCAGCCTCATCAAGAACAAGATAGGTAACGCGACTAAGGCTGAGCTTACCGCTGTCGACAATATCGATGAGTCGACCAGGAGTAGCGACAACCATCTCACAACCGCGCGAAAGCTCACGGAGCTGAGGTCCACGGGGAGCACCACCGTAAAGGCAGGCACTACGAACGCGAGCAGAGCGAGAGAAACGCTGACACTCTTCCTGGATCTGACAAGCCAACTCACGAGTGGGGGCCAAAACAAGTGCGATGGGACCATCGCCATGACGCCACGCGGGCTGGGCATTGATATGCAAAAAGGCGGGCAAGCAGTAGCTCAAAGTCTTACCAGAGCCAGTGGCTGCGACACCTACGACGTCACGACCAGAAAGTGCCATGGGCCAACCCTGGCACTGAATGGGGGTGGGGCTTTTGAAACCCTTATCAAGAACGTCTCTGAGGATGTTAGAAGGGAAACCAGCCTCCTCGAAGGATTGAATAGGCTTGGGGATGTCGCGTCCGTTCAAGGTCATCTCGTTGTCCTTGCGGAAAGCAGCGACATCAGCCTCAGTGCGAGCGGCGACAGAATCGGCCTCCTTGTAGAAATTCTTCTCAAACTCGGGCAAGTTGTCAAAGTTAGCCTTGCTACGAATAGTGTTTCCATCACGGTCGTCACGACCACCGCCATAGCCACCGCGACCACCGTCACGGTCTCCACCAAATGATCCACCGCCAGAACGGTAGCCGCCGCTGCTTCTACGGTCATCGTAACCACGGCTGGATCCACCATCACGGCGACCAAAGTCTCTACTATCACGATTATCTCTATAGCTCATAGTGTGAAAAAAGAGTAGGTAATGAAAAATCAACCGCTCCACTAAGTAGAGAAGTTTTCAAGGGTAAGGGCTGGACGCGCATATGCAGAATTTTGCATCTGCAAGACGATAGCGTCACGTATGGTGGGCTAAAATCTATGATCCCTTGTCTGCCTGCGCCATTGAGTACAGCAACTTTTGCCATAGTTTCTTGGCCATTGCTCTTTTTGACGGTCTAAGATTGTCAACCGACACTTTAGCCACGATCGCACGGTATACACCTCTAGCAGGTGAACCATAGATGGTATAGTAGGGAAAAGTAGGGAAAAGTTTCAGTCTTTTTTATACGCCGGTATTCTGATTCGCTATTACTTCAGCTAGGATTCTGATATTCTCTGATTTCTATATCATGATGGCTAGAGAATCGTCATGACAGTTCAAGATAGGAAAGAATCAAAACTGTGCCTGCGACTGCAACACCAGGGATAGAAGTCATAACAAAATCTACTCAAGCGGTTGACTTTGGGGTTAGTTGAAAGCTCATTCGCCCACCTGTGGCAAAAATGTTATGCTCCTTCGAGGCGCTGTCTCTGCAATCCCCTGTTGGAGACCAGAGCACACTACGGCTCTAAAAAGAAAGCGAGGCATAGCAAAGAAAGGGGGATTGACTGTCCCCTCTGAGAATAAGTAACTACTTGACATTTAAACCGCGCGTGACAGCTCTACTCTCTGCATTGGTATACCACATCGCAAATCCCAATCATTGACCAATTATCCAAAGGTTTTCAGAATTATCATGAAAGATACTTCTCGGTATGCAGACGCTTTTACTTGGTAAAATCTATGCATGTCTCACGGGCCAATATCTCACAGGGCATACGATCTGCAGGGCCTCAGCAGGAAGATCGAAAAAAAGTTTCACACCGGCTGGGGTGGCGTCATGAGGTGGCGTATGTGTTGTCAGCATCCAGCAGAGAATATATAGATCATAATAGTTTTTTTTTTCATATGAAAGGATGACTATTAAGACATGGAACTGTAGCCTGTGAGTCACTCGCAGTGGCAAAAAAACTAATGGTTGCTATATCCAAAATTGAGACCTTGTGACAAGTCGGTTTCGTCTTGCTCTTAGGGCATTGGGCCCTGTAAATTGATGAACTATACTGCATAGTGTGGCAAGCCTCCCTTGAGATTAAGAAAAGAAAAAGTATAAGAGCTAGTGGTGCGCCTCATGATCCATTCTTGGCTACAAATCGAACGGAACCAAACCGTTTCTGGGGCAAGCTGTATTAATGCACATGTGCGTCATTGATGTGTTTAGTCACAACTTCTATATAACATAATAGAATCCCAACTTTTCACTTTACAAATGCCTGCTCACGCTCTCGACGCTCTCCCCCGCATGAGTCTTAACGAACTCAAGGGCAAGTACTCCAACGAGGATACCCTCAAAGAGTTCCTTCCCTGGTTCTGGGATACCTTCTACAACGAGGAAGAGTGGTCTATCTGGAAGTTTGACTACAAGTACAACGATGAGTTGACCCTCACTTTCATGTCCAACAATCTCATTGGTGGCTTCTTTGCTCGTCTCGAGGCTTCCCTGAAATACATGTTTGGCGCTGCTGTTGTCTATGGCGAGAACAACAACAACGGTATCCAGGGTGTCGCTGTTGTCCGTGGTAAGGATTACAAGCCTGCCTTTGAGGTCGCCCCTGATTGGGAGTCTTTTGAGTTCACTAAGATCGACCCCAAGTCTGAGGAGGACAAGGCCACCGTTGCCGCTATCTGGGACATGCAAGACGCTCCTGTCGTCATCAAGGGTGAGAAGCGCCCCATTGTTGATGGTAAGGTTCTCAAATAAGCTAGTTAGATCTATATAGTAGATTTGGTTGCTTGAAATCATTCTGAAGCTCTTGATGTTGCAGATTACATGGAGATTGGAAAGCGTGTGTTAGGACTCGTTCACGTAGTGATTAAAGCCCCAGCTGGGGTAGCGATGGACTGCCCAGATAACAAAGAGCCAGAATACACAATGTATAGAGGGTTGCTGCAAAATTTGAGCCTCATTTTCTCCTGGGCTCCATAGCTGGACGTCTCTAAAACCGCTTGTTAATCCTGGAAATCCCAGAAAACAATATCTTCCACTAGATGCTATTAAAGACATGAGTGAACCTTTCACATCCAGTTCCTAGTGCACTTCAAAACAGATCAACTCGCAATCTATCACATGCAGCTAGGCAGTCGAGGAAGCCTGGTGCTTACACATATATTTTACTGACTACGGCTGCTCCAGTGAGTCCCCCTCCACTTTAACAATGTTTAATACAGCTCAAGTAGATGTGTGCTTGAAGCTAGATAGTCATAGCCCAATTTACCTGCCTGGTGAAACAATCAGCGGTCAGGTAGTTTTGGATACCCAAAGGGAAACAACAATCAAGAATATCCGGATCAGCCTTATCGGGATGTGCACTACGTATGCAACTGAGGTGGAGAGCTCTTCAACCTATAGACCCAACTCTGATGTTCCCCGTGATAGATCAAGCGACATCGGAATACCTCACAACGAAACTGTAGAGTTCTTACGTGTGTTCACTGTTATCCCCACTGAAAGAACAGGATATCCCACGGGTCAATACAGCTTCCCCTTCACTATGAAGATTCCTCTGACCTGTGAAAATGTCGAAAAGAGTCTTAGAGCTGATTGGACTAGTACGCCGCTCCCAAGTTCATTTGAGGGAATCAGGAGCGATGGTTCCATCAAGTATCGTATAAAGGCGGTGGCATCAATTCCTGGTATTTTGTCCAATCAATCGCAACAGCGTGCTATCAACATCGCTAGCCTCGAGTCTTGTAACCCCAGTTCAGCTTTGGTGCAAGGACGAAAGTACGTTGAGCGAGAGATGGCCGTCAAGTTTTATGATTACCCAAATGAGAGCGCTCTGCAATGGACTCAGCGGTTGTTTGGATTCGATACTTCTACAGAGTGCAGACGTCTTTCTGTGCGGCTAACACACAGCGCGGCTGGCCTGCCCTCATGGGATTATCCACTCAAGGATATCGTCTCGATGGTGGTATTCAAGATCGACAGTGAGAATGATAAGAAAGGCATAGAGTATGTTTTGCGTGAGGTGAGGTCTCGTATAGTGTACACAATTGTGTCTACTGCTGATACATACACTCGCGAGGACACAACGGTAATAAAGCTTCACGAAACATCTGAACTTGCCGCAGAGCCTCTTCATTTCAGTGAGGGGAGCGACGGAAGATCATTTTGCGATATTTCAAAGTACTTGTCTCCCCTCCCTTCCGAGACATCACGGATGCACGCTCCGTTTACAAATGTGAGGGTGCCAAACCTCTCGGTCAGTTCTACTCTTCAAGTGGATGTCGGAATTTCCCCAACAAGCGGATGCCCTATAAGGCCCAAATACGTGCGACTAAGCTCGGTTGTTCCGTTCTACAATTCACCAACCCATCAGCTCCCTCAGGGCGTAGAGATGACGTCTCCACATGCTGGTCCGCCACCTCTCTATGATGAGACGGATGTTGCCCCCAATTATCAGCCATGAGATGATGGTGGGGCTAGAGCTCACGATTTACATAGGCTTTCTTCTTGATTTATTAATTCTAGTTAACTTTGTTATGGTGCATTTCCATATGAAAATGCAGAGGTTGCTTTACAAGCGAGCGAGGAAATTGAGAATGCTCTAATCGTAAAATTTCTGTGGGCTGGGATTTATAAATGTCGCGCACATAAGAGATAAACCCTATAAATGTAGTCCTCAAGTGCGCGATCACTCTATCGAGAAGGAATTGTTGACTCAACTCCTTTAAGGTTTCAAGTCACTGGTCCTCTCAACTGAGTAACTAGCACTCCATCTCTCTAGAGACAGAAAGAGGGGACACACGGCTTTTCGGGAAGATGTGCGTGCGTTTTATTCAAGTGAGTTTCCAGAATCATCACTGAAAAAGTTTAATCCTACAAATTACAAGTGGCCGGAAGGACTTCGGCTCACTTTACAAGACAAACAAAATAGAACTGACCTACAGAAATGATTATGTCTATGTTTAAAGTACATTAGTATTATGAGTAGCTCTAGCTAATAGAGACATCATCAGTCTACAAAGTCAAATCGAGTTTTCCCCGATCTTATCCTGCCCAACTAGGTGCTCGCATTGTTGATACATGGAAAGTGGTTAGCCGGAATCTGGAGCCATGACACATGAACCATGAGTTCAAAGATGAAGAGCGTATTTTACTTACTCTATCGCCTCATCTTCAGTACTTTGCGACTCACGATCGCTAGAGTTTGGGGTGTCCATGGAGTCATGAGCTGCTGAGCGTCTACGTGAATGCTCAATCAAAACCTGGTATGCCAGCTGGACAAACCGTGGATATTCTTCGTCGATCTTATCGGCATCGTTTACATCGAGCACAAGCGGAGAGATTTTGGAGACCACGTGCCAGATACGCAGATTGACGAGCGAGTTGCTTTCCCGTGACATTGGCAAGTGACAATATATTTTGAGTTTCGAAACTGCTGATAAAGGAGGCTCAATTTTAGGGATCGCAACAAGCAACACAAGAATTGAAAGAGTCTTGAGTTTTAGATTGGCTGGACACTCGGCCTCACTGTAAAGCTTTGTATCTAGATACTGCTCTAGGCCCATCCACATTTCTTTATAGCATGATTGCAGCTCTTCCAGACTCAGTTCTCTGATCCGAAACAGCTCTTGGGCGGCCAGGTAGACTTTCGGGGTAGCACCAGGCGACTCAAGGCTCTTTATAAGGGAGTTTTTAAGCACGGCAAGAGACTTACCATTCAATGCTGTAATGTACCTGCGAATGGTGTGGTGTGAGAGCAGCTCACCCAAACAGTTCCATACCATATTAGATACCGTCGGCGAGTGGCCCAGCGCTCTTGAAAGCTGCTCATCCATTTTCTCGTGGCTCCTACCAATCTGGGACCAGAGTGCGGCGATGCGTTTGTTGCATTGCTCGATGTGATCTCGATATTGGAGATATGTTTCCACTCTATCCGGCTCATAGAGGTCAATGGTGACTTGCACCACTCCATTTACTTCTTCACCACGCGTAAATTGGGGTATGTAAGGCTGTGTAAAGCAGCCGTAAATCAAAGGAATTAGACTGTCCACCGCGGTTCCATTAAATTCATATCGAGCATTGACCTTGAGAATGAAATGCTGTGATGCCATTGCCTGTCGAAGGACATCGATGAGAAAATTAAGGTATAGCATGAAATTATCGGTGAATTTGTACTGTGTCTCCTTTACTCTCATGCACAGTGTTATTAAGAGGACAATAAGCATTGTTTCACCAATGTGCTGGGTCTGACCATATTCCTGGCTATAAGCAACGTAGGCCTCCATTAAATCATTAATAACTCCAGTGCTGGTCAAAACCCACGCACCAGTATAGGTGGAGGCAAAATTACACAGCTCGACCAACCAGTTGAGACTCTCTGGAAGTGAGGTGGGCCACTTGGTCTTGCGCCGAGAATTGGCATAGATAATATCACCAGAGGGGAGACCCTTTAATTGGTACTCAGGAGGAGTATACCTGTCTCGTTCCTCTTCATCAGATTCGTGCTCTTCAGCATACTTGCGTAGAAAGAACTTATAGGTCTTATCGAGAAAATCAGATTTCGTTTTAGTAGATGTACGAGGCATTGGCTGGGGATCCACAATCTCAGCCCGCATTTCGCGGCGTTGGCGACGGGTGCGGATGGTCATTTGTCGTCTCGATCTCTAGAAACAAGAGGACCCGCTTCCCCTAAATTACCTCGATGCACCCGTTGTCTAGACCGGGTAACTGATTAGTGGAAGTGTGGTTAATTCGTGACAAGATGTGACCGAGAACCATTCTTGAATAAAATGCGTGTTTATTCACTATTAAACTGTCCACATGTACCGAATTTCAGAGGTGTGCGTCGGCTGTTTCAGACTAGCACCTCCACTCTCCAGGTCTGCAGATCCCACATGCGCGTCAATGCACGTCTCCTCTAGTCTAAGCCAGGCGCGGTTCGCCCTCAAACATATCTCCAGGGGTCCGACTGCGTGCAAACGCTGGGGAACTCTCATGTACTTTTTTTACTGCAAGGGACAGATCCCAGGCATATCTTGCTAGCCATGCAGGGGTATATTTTTTAAAGAAATGCTCCCTCAATACCGTGGGTGCAGGAAAAAATTGGGTGAGTCCCGCTAATAAGCTTAATATCGCCCAGAAGGGTAATAATCCAATAATCCGAGCACGCGTGACATCCTTAAAATTATTTCATATTTAAATTGCGACGAGAAAGTTTGAAATCATCATTATGCAAAGGGGAGGTCTAGGAATCTACTTGCTGCTCGTATTTGGGTTTCTTGGCCTTGCTTTCTTGTTCGAGGGCGACATCATTGTCGTCTAGTCCAGAACTCCTGCTCGTGTGTTTGCAGGCACCTGCTTCATCGCTCGACTCCTGTTTGGCCCCCTGTTCTGCTTGTTTGGTCACCTCGTCTTGGACGGGTTTCTCCAACTCAGGCACCTGAGCCTCAAACTCCTCCGGCAGCAGGAACCTGAGGCCCGCTTTTTTGGCAAATCCTAGGTCGCAATCACTGTGGTCGCCGCGTCGCCCTGCCGCATCTCCCACAAAGATGCTTCTGTTGAGCCGGGGCGTCACAGATAGATCCTCGACCAGCAGCTTCCACATTCCAATTTCGGGTTTGCGACACTCTACACTTTTCTTACAAGCGGCGTAAACGCGCACGTTGGGCAAGTCAAGGTCTCTGAGTACTTGTTCAATACGCCCCTCGAGATTTTGGAATGATTTTTTGGTCTTATCGGCCACCACACCACCCTGGTTGGTGAATATGACGATTGTAGCAAATTTAGAAACACGCCTAATTAAATCCCTTGTATCTTTGGTTTGCCACCTCCAATCAGAAGCAGAACGGGCAAACTTGGCCCCAGACTTTGGGTAAACCAAAGTATGATCCAAGTCAAAGGAGTAGATGATGTCTCGGTCAGGGGTGCCATTCGAAGCCGTGTGCCAGTACGCGACTGTATCAATAAACTTCATTCTTTATTCGATTGTGATACTTTTTGAGCCGAGGAAGACGCAGCTGCCTTTTTCTTTTATGGAGGGCGTGGTACCTTTTTTTCTTTTATCAAAGGGAGGTTGGGTTTACGCAGGCTCTGAAACATATCTGGGTTAGGGCGCGCAACCAGCAGTTGATAATCTCATTGTTTGCACCACGCGAAACTCGTAGCTGCCCACTGTAATAATGAGCGCAGATCAATCTTTTGCCTCTACTGGCGCAAGACGCCGGCATACACGCAAGATACCACTTACTGTGCTGGTTGCAGGTAATTCTGGGACTGGCAAGACTGCCCTTGTCGACGCGCTTGCTGGGCATCGTGTAAACGACAAGTCGAAACGTACACGCGAAACAACCGCGTATTCCTCTGGGAAATCAAACGAACTGAAAATCACACAGCATACCCTGAATACCGATCTTAGCGAGTTCAATACAACTATTTTGGATGTCCACAACTTTGGCTACTTTGCCGATAGTATGGTTGACATTGAGCGCTTGACGCAATATCTTGAGGACAAATTTGATGAAATGGTATCTGAACAATCACGAATTCGCCGTAATCCTCGATTTGTGGACCGTCGTGTGCACGCTTGTATCTACTTGGTCCAAGCTCCACATGGCCTTAATGAAGTGGATATCACAGCAATGACGCGCTTGTCGACTCTCACAGCCATTATTCCTGTAATCGGACGCGCTGAATCCCTCACTCAGGATGAGCTCAAGGCCATGAAACGTAAAATTCGTGAGGACTGCAAGCATTACAAGATCCCCACCTTTGAGTTTGATAAGGATATCCAAGTTGAGCTGCCAATGCACATTATTCGTACTAATGAGTACAGCGACAAGGGTGAGGCGCTTTTGTCTCTCAATCTTGCCTACGGACGGGTTGACGCCACTGACCCTGCGATTTCTGACTTCAACGCGCTGCGATGCGCTGTTTTGAACAATTATGCATTCGACCTCATCGACCACACAGTGGATATCCTTTATGAGCAGTACAGAACAATTCGCCTTAGTGATCCTACTGCTCGTTACTCAGTCTTGGAGCCCGAAATTCTTGCCGGCCACGCAACTCGACTCAAACAAGAAATGTTGGACCGCGAAAGCCGCGAGCTCAAGGAACAGGAAGAACGAGTGCAGCGTGAACTAGAGCAGCGCCGTATTGAAATAGCAGAACGTGAGCGAGAGCTGCGCCGCATTGAAGAGCGACTGGCCGCTGAAAAGGCTGCCGCTGAAAAGGCTCGTGAGCAAGAGGAGCGTAAGGCGGCTCAACAGGCTAAAGAGGCCAAGGAAGCTGCTGAAAGACAGCAGCGTGTAGAGGAGCTGGCTCAGCACAATACTCTTTTAGAGGTGGAACGCAATGGGGCCTCACAACACTCTTTCCAGGGCCACCAAGTATTCAATGAGAACGATGAAACTGAGCAAGAGCCCCTAAAAAAGTCTAAAAACGAACATGAGAGTGCGCAGAGTTTCAAGCATGAACGTAATCTGGAGCAATATCATGAGCCCCAGCACGAGCATAGTGTCTCAAAGATCCCTACTCAACCAAGAGACTCCATGACCCTAGAATCTAGCCCAATCGCCAAGTCACACGGAAACCCTTCTGTTCTAGTATCACAAGCTTCTGGTCGCCCCGCGCCACCAACTAGTGCGCCGCCTACTGTCCCATCCTCTGTGCCACCGCCATCATCACAACCACAAAGTAAGGAGCTTGGGACAAGCAATTCAGCATCAAGTGTCAGTTCAGCAGATGCGGAGATTTCTGCTCTGCCTGCAGGAACCCATCAGTCGTATGTATCACTGGACTCGTCTGATTATGGCGATGGAAGTTTTGTTTCTGTACGACCCATCAAGGTCGCGGGAAGCTCAATTACTGGAACTGGTTCGAAGGCTCCAACAGCACCACCTCCTCCCGTGCCTCCCGTACCTGCTTCCATAAACACAGGCAGTGCCAAAACGGGGCCCGTAGTCGATTTTTCGGCACCAGGGACGCAATCCGTGAAGCCATTGTCATCCTCGGCTAAGACAGGCCCCATAATCGAGCCCACATCTTCAACAAGAAGCAACTGGGGCTCGGTAAACAGTCACAAAGGCACGAGGTATGACACTTATGGAGATGCACCTAAGTCAAATGGCTCCTCAGTTTATTCGTCTGCTCCATTAGAGACGACTGCCACTCTCAAAGCTCAGGGATCTGCTAAAACGGGTCCAGTGATAACCTATCAGAGCCCCAAACAACAAAAACAGCAACAGCAGCATTATGCTACGCAAGGAGCTGTTGCAGCCACTGGGAATCAAACGGCTAACTCTGGTCCCTCATCTCCTGAGTCCGCTGCTTCCTCTCCCAGCAGTCCCAGGATCGGTGGCAGAACAAGACTGTCCTCTCTAAGCGCAGCTGCGAGCGCGGCAGCTACTGCTGCGGCGGCCTCTGTATCGTCAAGGCTGAAACCCAAATCCAATTCTGCTACATCTTCACCCAGACCTGATGCTTCACCTAGGGCTAACCAGCAAGCTTTCACAACGCCCAAGCTGCAGCAAAGTACTCCGGACTCGCCCCAGGTGATGGTCAATTCTCCTGGAAACCCGGCTCTTGCCCCTAAGAAATCATTTGTCGCTTCACCGAAAGTTCGTCAAGCATCATCCTTTGCATCATTGAGGGAAACTCCTCCTGGCACTCCGCCTCTGGGTAGAGCACCCCAGCGTCCTGGTAGTGGGGAGTTGAGACCGCAGCTGGATAATCGCACCCCTAGTTTTGTTTCTGCCGAGAGTACTACCGCTCCTCTGGCCCTTGATACTATGCCTGGCGCTTTTCCTCGAAAATCCTCACAAAATCGCGAGAGTTCAACGACCACCTCTCTTTCAAGTTTGTCGATGGTGAGTGCAGAGGGGAACGCGAATGGACAGCTTGAGAAACTTGGTACACCCTCTGCGAGCGAATCAAGTGCGGACAATAAGCATTCATCACCATCGCTACCTCCCAGAAGCCCGAATAGACCTCCCAGTTTCGTTTCTTTAGGCAGCACACTCTCGCGCAACCGGCCCACGGCCCCGAGTGAAAGAGTTGGTGCTTCCAATAGCGGCAACAAATCACCTTATATTCCCTCTATCCCCAAAATCCCTGCTTCACCCAAGTAGTTGATACTTATTTAATTAGCCATCTATATAAGGTATAAGTGATTGAAAGATCCTCAGCTTATCTCGATTAACCGAACAAAGTTGTAACTCTCATCAAATGCTATATTTGCATCCTTTTTGTCTATGCACACGGGTTACTAGAGCTGATGAATTGCTAGCTACCTGCTCCTGAGATTTTTTCATGTCGGCTGGCTGGGAATGATACTATTTTATATAAATCTTAATTAATTAGCGCCCACGGCCTACTCAGAATCTACTAATTGTTCTCTGAACTGATCTCCAGATCACGTTGCTTCTCTTCTTGAGAAATGGAGTCACCACCATCGTGGGGTACCTGAGCGTTGACCTTGCTGGGAGGGATCAGAAAGAGCCAGTCAAGAGTCTGATAGAAATGGGGTTTGCCTTCATACCAGGGATCACTCTTGGGAGTGATCGCCCTCATAAAGGGGGCATCCCACTGCTCTAGGTCATTTCCAAACACAGCAAATAGCTCACCTCTGCGTATGGCCAAGTAGGAGCCACGCAAGACAAGGCCAACAAGGCCACCAATGAGTGAGCCCACAGGTGCAGCAACAAATGCGCCAAAAGCAAGCCAATCATCATTATATAGGCCGTCGCTCAATAGTAGGGTTGAACCACCTCCTGAGGCAGAGCCAGTATATATGGTGCCAAACACAAACGTGGTCAGAATACCGCCAATCAAGCTAGTGATGATCTCAAAGCCACTTAACCAATAGAACTTGCGACTCAAACCGAGGAACAGCACAGGAACCACGGCTGCAGAGAGCAAATCACAGATTAGAAAGATGGTCAGAACATTTGGAGCCCGCAAAGCGACAACAATCACAGGAGCCATTAAAGCGAAGGTAATAATACGCATGTAGATCAGCCTCACACGGTTGCGGAAAAGATCATTAGAGAGTGTAGATGTAAGAGCACTGACCAATGAATCAAAAGTACAAGTACTCAAACAAACTACGAATACCAAGACGAATCCTTGTAACCAGCGAGGAGTCTGCAATAGCACCAGGTAAAACGCTGTCTCACTGTCATCATAAAAGGTATCGCTATTGGGATCCAGCAATCCAGACCAAACGGCAATAAGACCGGTAACACCAGTTGCGACCGAGCAGGCAAA
Source organism: Wickerhamiella australiensis (assembly GCA_030579635.1). Lineage (NCBI taxonomy): Eukaryota > Fungi > Ascomycota > Dipodascomycetes > Dipodascales > Trichomonascaceae > Wickerhamiella > Wickerhamiella australiensis. Next base: position 12,250 of record JAKTRM010000013.1, on the reverse strand, counting down.
TAACACAAACGCAGCGATGGAACAGCCGATAAGCAGGTCCTTGTCACTGCGAGCAGCAAACGTGCGCATCCAAAACCCTGCCATAAAGCAGTCATTGGTGGTGATAGCTACAGGCAGTATCCACAACAATCTCCAAGAGACACGGTTGGCCTTGAGTAGCCCAGAGGGTCCCACGGCACTCGCATCAAAAGGGACTTTAACGCCCAGCGTGATCATAGCAATCACAAGCAGAATCAAAAACATTGCAGCCTGGATGTTATCGGTGAAGAAAGAAGTGAAGAAGCCACCAAATGAGGTGTAAAGTGCAACAAACAAGCTTTCAACTAAAAGAGGGGGTAAACCGTCCAGGCCAGTCATTGAGGTGATGGCGGCCTGGATGGAGGCCAGCTCAGACACGGCAAAAAGATACAATGTCAGGATGGTACAAGCGCTAATGGTGAGACTTGCGAGTACTCCATAGCGATGGCGCACCCATTCAGTCAACACAAACCCATTTGGGCTATGTTTACGGATTTGAGGGCCCAAAAACGCAAAGAGAAACATTGGAAGAGCACCAGCGAGAGAATACACAAGCAGTCCATGGAGCCCCAGGGTCGCTGCGAGTGGTGGATAAGTAACCAGAATACCACATCCCATGCCTATGTTAGCACTGATGGGGAGTAACAGAGCGTCCTCACGCAGGTATTAACCTGATCGAGTTAAAACGGTAATTTCTCAGCTTGTTATAAAGTCTATCAAGCACCCGCCGCCCGCTACTACGTTAAATTTGTACTTACCAGAAGCAATAAAATTGAACGCTAGGAACAACCCAGTGCGAGTATGGTTCCCCGCTAGAAATTCACCACGCTTCCTGAATGCCCACGCTACTCCAAGGCCCATTAGCAGAAAAACGCAATACGTTGTGTATATGCACGCATTGGCCGCATGCGGTGATAACATTTGAGGTTCGCCGAGTGCCATTCTCAATCAACTTTGGACGGTTCCACCACCTGGAAGCTTATATAGTGTCTGGCTATGACTAAGTCTAGTCATGATGAGCGATTTTCCGTGCATACGCGTGTGGACGAAATCACCTCAAAATGTGCCGCTTCAGTCGCCAGAGGATTTGCCTGCTACTTGGTCCCGCGTGAAACGCAATTCGGGTGAATACGGGCGAAATAGTAGGATTTACCCGCTCATACCGTCATAAATGCATTGAAACAAAATATCGCTTTGCTTCATGCAAGTTATCATAGAGTCATCATTGGGCCATGCAGGGTCTGGACGGCTCACCTGAAAAGACACAGCTGCAGAATTGCTTGTATTTCGAAATGCTTATCTCGGGTGCTTTTCCCAAGTGGAAAAGGAGAAGTGGATGAAGCGATGACCGATATAGAACACGGAGGAACTCGTCTAGGATAGCTACAATCAATTAGTGACAGTATAAAGCCCAATCTGTACTCAATTCCAGTCATTCATTCAGGTATATAGTCACATGTACCAAGTTTATAGTAAAGTGGGTCTCCACACAATTGAGCCTGATCACAACCGCTTTAGCCAGGTGCTTACCTTTACTTGACTACAACACCTTTGGGTGCCACAATATTGAATGGTGGAGGCAGAGACAAGATCTCGAATTGTTGTAGATACTAACGTTCTAATCAGTAATCTTGATTTACTGAAGTCTCTTGTTAAGATGTCTGAAGAGTTCAAGCATGTTGTGGTTATTCCGCAAGAAGTCACGCGTGAGCTCGACGGGCTAAAAGTCTCCCCAAAAGCTGGTCTCGCAACTAATGCGCGCATGGCCACTAATTTTCTTTTTGAAACTCTTGCCAACAGTTTGCCTGGTATTGAAGCTCAGCGCAACGACGAAAAGCTAGATAAAAGCCTGATTAAGGACGACGCAATTTTAGACTGTTGTTTATACTTTCAGCGCGCAGGATACACAATTGTACTACTGTCTAACGATAGAAATCTTTGTGTCAAAGCACTTTCTGAGAAGGTTCCCACCGTGACCTACCAGCCCGGGCTAAAAGCGAACGAGATCGCGGCGAGAATCGCTTATGAGGCTAATGTGGAGATATATTCGCCTGATGTGGAGATGATGGATGTTGATGATGATTCCACCCTACAGTCTGAACAAATTTCTGTTTCGCATCTAGCGAGGCCCGATTTATCTGCCAATAATGATATTTCAGTTATGTCCTCGCGGGCATCATGGAAAGGCTCACACACGCTAAGCGCGCCGTTGTCCGCATCTGTGCAAATATCGCAAGCTGTCCCAATAAAACCCTCTCAATTCACTACAATGTCAACTAAGAAACTACCTCTGCCGCGAAAACTACGGTATTCAAAGTACAAGCTAATAGCCACGCTCGAAAATGATGTCTACCAAACCCTCGTTGAGAATGCTCGCACACTCTCCATATATCGTATGCGACGAGAATGGTCTGATGAGGAATACGCCTATTTAGTTCAGGAAGAGCCTCAGCCAACAGCACAGTCATTAGCTCAGACCTTCACTCGACATTCTCTGCCAATATTCTCTTCTTTCTTATCGCGAGACATACTCGATGACTTCAAGTCCAATGAGTACCCCACGAGACTCACAACACCTACGTCCCTTCAGAAGTTTGTATTATTTTGGGGAAGGGTGTGCCTGGGACTCGCTGAAAATGACAAAACATACGAAGATATGTATAATAACATCGTGAAGGTATATACCGAGTTTTATGCTCCTCCGTCGCAATCATGTGCTGAACCAATGCAGTTTTGAAAAGGTCGAAGGCCAGCATGTGTAATGAAATGCAAGATCTAGCGATTCATGTGTCAAAAAGAAGCAAGAATCTTATGAGAATGGAAAAAAGAGCCACTAAAACCTTCTTCGTTTGTTTTTACTAGCCCTTTGGCGCTGCAGTTTTTGTCGCAATTCTTCTGCTGTTTCTCTCAGGGCCGGTGAGTCCTGCGAAACTTGAGAGAGGGTTTGTGGAGATGCTTGCGTAGCTGCTGGGCGCGGGGAAAAAGGTACATCAGGGTTAAAAGGCTTTCCACCGACTTCAGCACTTATTATCGTGGTGTCCGCATCAGATTGGACATTATCGTGTTCTTTGACGTCATAGCGCTCGACGTGAAATCTACCAGACACAGACAAGCCGTTCTGCCATTTCGTCCCTTTATAGCGAGCTTCATTACCGTACTCGGGGGGAGAGCCAGGAATATTATCGGACGACACCGCGACGTCTGAGGAGGCGAATGTGTCCTCTACGGATTCTTGGCCTTCCATGACATGTTGGTATGACTCCTGGAACCGGTGTGGCTTATAGGGGTCTTCTTTCGCACAGTGACGACTCAGGTTCCTTATGTGGTACCTTAGCTGCTTTGAAGTTCGCTTTTCAGCTACTAACTCGGCGTTGAGGTCTGATATGACTTCAAAAAGTTCGTGGACAATTGATCCCAAGAAATTCCTCGCGTTCTCTGCTGAAAGTTCTTGACACTTGAAAAACCATTTTTGTTGAATAGATTGATCCAAATTTAGCGTATAACTTAGCTCAAGAGTACCGTCGCTGTCAAAATTAGTGGGGGTGTGCAACACAGATTGTAGAAGGCCAAATAGCTCGGTTATATCTTGTCGTGAATCGAGTGCAATTATTGAATTCAACTCAGTAGCTCTTTTTAATACTTCGTCATCATTCAGAGCCTCCACCCACACTCTAGACAAGTCAGTTGCCTCAAAGGTGATGCCTGAGCGAGTTCTAGATGCGCGGTAGATAATTGCCTTATTCGAAGGGGTGCAAGAGGGATCTATCCTGTTCCATGCCATTTTAAAGGAATTCAAACGTATAAGTGTGATTATCGTCGAGAGTAATAATCTATATAAAAAGGGTTTGGGCTTTTGGGCTTTTAGGAAGATGAGAGGTGGCTGGACAGGCACAATGCATATGGGATCAGGTTGATAGAGACCATTGGTTCGTACTAATATTGGCTTCAAACAAGCGCTGTTTTCTTAACTTTCTTTTTGCGCCGTGATGCCAGCTCCTTTTTGCGCTTGGTATTAACAACGGTGGCCTGTGTAAACTGAAGAATTGCCGCAAACATCAGTACAGAAAGTAGACTTGAAATTATGGGCGCCACGATATAAATCCAGAAATAAAAGGGAAATTGCTGTCTGTCTGCAAGACAAGCCCCAATTGCACGAGCAGGGTTCAGACTTCCACCAGTGTAGTAAATGCTGTATAGGTGGCCCACGAATCCCGAAACGCCTACACATGGCGCAATAATAACGACAGCAGGGGTAACACCCTTTGTATGTTGAGTAATAAATAGGACCGAAAGGTTGATGATGGTGGAGCCAAAAAGTTCAATAAAAAATCCTTGCGCAACACTGACACCCTCTGCCAGACGAGGTGCGAAAGCAGCCTCACCGGGGGTCAGTGCATCAACAATAAAGGCAGCCGCAATTCCAGAAGATATCTGTGCGGGGATAAAAAGTACCATGCGAATAAGAGGGCTATTGCCTACCAGAGTCTGAGCAATAGTTATGGGAGGTGTAAGATGGACCCCGCTCACATCATTGAATATATAAATGCTGGTCATCATACCGAATCCAAACCCCAACGCACCCAAAATGACCCTCATGTGCTCATCGCTACCAATAGTGGCGGACTCTTGCATGATTAGACTCCCAAACATCAGGAAGATGAAGGACCCCAGAAACTCACCAATGGTCGCCAATAAGTTGAGCTTTCCATTGGGTGTCAATAGAGATAAGTGATACATTTCAGGAGCTCGCTTTCTCCTACGAGTTAGTGGAGTAGCTTACCAAACTGGGTCGGCGGGTACCCTGTATACCCCGCATAATGGCAGCATGCAGCCACGGAATGGCTTCTATAATTTATCATTGCTTGCTCTAGCATATTTTGCCTATACAGTGTTGGTCGATAGGTCTCAGTTTTGAGACTAGCCTGCAAGGAGCTGTAGATTGCTCTTCACCCCATTGATGGTTCGCAAGATTACTTTGACTGCGGCTACAAGTGGGGCTTGAGTCCCTCATCCAATACGCGAAATATACGATTCCACAGACAGATTGTCTTTAATTTCCCACAGCGACGGACGCAGCCTCAACCACCTTATCCAGTGTGAGTGCACAGCCAGAGAGGTCAGTAAACACATTCAATTACATTCTCGTATTTTTAGGTCACCAAGGGTTCACTAAACACAGTGTCTTACTATTATACTGGGGACACAATCAGGCAAGTGTATATGGAGGCGTCTGAATCTCCTCCGCTCAGTCTCGACTATCTGCAGGTACCCTGCACGTGCGAAGGCTATATGCAGCGGTGATCCGGGTAGAATGTGGCATACGACAAGTACTTCTGGATATACATCACGACACCCTCTTACACCATATCTAATCACCTTATGCTCATTTTATGGTTCACTGCCTGGCTATTATATGCCGGGGTGGCTGAAGCTGCAACTGTGAAGCATCAATGCGATGTCCCGGGCAGTACTGCATACACAGGTGTCAGGGTGTTCAAACAGTACGTACTGACGGGAAAGATTGAAAAGCAGGGCTATGTGCTTACTGAATGCTATCTAGGCAAGGTTCAGAGCGTTACAAACCTACCAAAGGGCCGTATTTTCAATTCAACTATCAAAGCACCCGAAACCGCCTACCATATTTCCCGGCGTCGTCAATACGTACAGAGAACATTTTGGCTGACACAGTCTACGATTATTGGGGGGATCTACCACGCCAAATATTCTTCCAACGACAACTCAACCCTGCTCCCGTGGGTTCCACTCATTCCGGCTGTTTCAGATGTTCGAAGTAAATGGATTGTGGGTCGTGTAAACAAAACCGTTGTGTTTCAGCAGCCAATCATACGTTCCCCATATATATCCGAAACTGCATTTCCACGGGCAAAGGGTTGGCACCAGTACATTGAGTTTTCGGAGCGCTATTAAAGTCAGGGTGCTGGCTTGAGCGTAGGATAAAAATATGCAAACAAAAGTAGGACCCGAGGCACTTGAAGTTGCCCTCACAACAGCTCATATGGGCCACCATGCGCTTAGACAGCCCGCTGAGGGGTAAGGCAAGGCACGCGAACGGGGATCATTTACATAAATTAGAAAACTTGCGTAGGTATTACACGCTTAGGGGAGAAGATATGAGAGCTCTCACCCCGGTACCAGGAATTTTTGGCGCCCCATATAGCTCCAACGGTCAGCCGCCCGCGAAGCGAAGCCTGCTCTGGCTTGAAGCTAATGCACTGTCATGCAAAACAAGCATGTAACCCGCATGAAAACTTGAGGGTGCAAAACCGGCTTACGGTACGAACTTGTCAAATAAACCCATCAAGACTCCTTCAAAGCCTTCCTATTTATAATGGTTCAGCTGCATATTTATGCCCGATCGATGCAACCTCTCCTTGAAAAAAAAACAGGGGGAATGATTCAGCCTACGTCACAGTGCGCCGGATCAACTTTTTACCCTCGAAAGACGTTGCGACATGCATTGGCTTGCTATGTTTTGACAGTTTTGCTGAGAATCGCTTGGGATCCTATAACTATATACTCGCACCGACGAGTAGATTCTGCAGAACTCAACATCGGGGTCTCCGCGTTTTTTCTGCGTGTGCATATGGCCCAGATTACGGTTTGATCTGGCATTTCGCCTGTTCACAATAGCCAAGAGTTCACAGCCTGACTAGAAGCAAATAATAACCTTGCTCTAATTCGGAACATCTACTACTATAGCCTTCATTTTATACGTATTAAAGCGGGGGTGCAATGGAATGCGGGTTACGCAGTGGTGCGTAATGTATGCAAGAGATTTTGTTCTGCGTTGCGCTGCAGGTTTATAAGAGGTGTGGAGCCGACTTTAATCACGATACCCCATATTCGACACTTGCACACATCATGCCTGGATTGTCACTTGGATTTAGGGTACATAACCCATACCTAATCTCAGCAATTGCCACTATTGGAGGAATGCTCTTCGGCTTCGATATTTCCTCTGTCTCGGCATTTGTAGATCAGGATTCGTACAAGCAGTTTTTTCACCCTACTCCTCTCAAACAATCAGGTATTACTGCTTCCATGCCTGGTGGGTCCTTCCTGGGATGTCTGTTCGCAGGATATCTCTCTGACAGACTTGGTCGCAAAATGGTGATCCAGCTCGCTTCATGCATTTGGATGATCGGCGCCGCTATCCAATCATCTTCTCAAAATTTGGCCCAGCTTATTTGCGGCCGTGTAATTGCTGGTGTTGCTATCGGTCTTGCTTCTTCCCAGGTTCCTGTCTACTTGTCTGAGCTTTCCCCGAAGAAGATCCGTGGCCGCCTTGTTGGTGCGTTTCAATGGTCTGTAACTTGGGGTATTCTTATTATGTTCTATATCTCCTTTGGCTGCTCACACATTAATGGAACTGCGAGTTGGCGTATTGCCTGGGGTATCCAAATCGTCCCCGGTTTGCTTTTGTTCCTTGGCACGTTAGTCCTTGATGAGTCTCCACGTTGGCTAGCCACCAGAGATCGCTGGGAGGAGGCTATCCAGGTCATTGCCAACGTTCAGGCTAGGGGTGACATCAATGCCGACATTGTGCGCATAGAAGTTGAGGAAATTAAAGAGGCGGTTCGCCTTGAGCACAATGCTGCAGTAGGAATTCGTGAAATGTTTACTGGCCGTGTCAACTTGCGCCGCACATTTGTGGGAATTTCATGCCAAATCTGGCAGCAATTCACTGGTATGAACGTGATGATGTACTATATTGTCGACATTTTCGAGATGGCTGGCTTTTCCAATAGCCAGAGTACTACTGTGGTTGCCTCCTCTATTCAGTATATTATCAACACTGTCATGACCGTTCCCGCTCTACTCTTTGTTGACAGAGTTGGCCGTCGTCTTCTTCTCATTGGTGGCGCCGTTTGTATGATGGCATGGCTCTGGGCCGCCGTTGGTATCTACGGCGTCTACAGTATCCCTTCTCCGGGTGGATACGTACCTGCGAATTCTCCTCCTGGTACGGAGCCTAACGCTGCAGTTACCTTCCGCATCCCCGACTCTAACAAGGCTGCTTCACGCGCCGCTATTGCTGTTTCATACCTGTTTGTGGCATCATTCGCTCCCACATGGGGACCGGGCGGCTGGATTTACTGCTCTGAAATTTTCCCTCTTGAACAGCGCGCCACTGGTAACGGGTTGACTGCTGCGGCTAACTGGGCATGCAATTTCGCAATTAGTATGTTTACTCTGCCCTCATTCCAAAGTATTACCTGGAAAACCTATTGTATTTATGCCTCATGCTGTTTTGGAATGGCTGTCCAGGTCTACCTTATGTTTCCTGAAACAAAAGGCCGTACACTCGAAGAAATTGATCTCCTATGGAGAGCAGAGGTACCTGCATGGAAGTCCTCCAAGTGGGAACCCGAATACCATGCCAATATCGACGATATCAACGCTGCAGGTGGCGGTCGTGCCCCCTCTTTGAAAGGCAATGTTGTCGCTGATCACGCTGAGCTCGGCTCTGGCTCAAGCCACGAAATCGTGCACGAGAAATCACCTTCTCTCTAACCCTGCATCAAGGAAGGATGAGGCACTTCTACATACTTGCTCTTTTTGCATCCGAACTCAGTTTAATTATCCAAAGTAAAAACATTATTTAGACTCTTTATATGGCTACTAGTTACCGTGTGTTTATTTACATTCTGGGCGACGCTGAGACCAATCGAATAGCTCCACGCCAACTGGGTCAAGTAACCATCTCGACATTGGACAAGGCACCCCAATCTAAGCGAGCACAATGGCATTGACCAAGATCCATGCAAATAAATATCCAGATATACTTGTCTGGGCGCCGTAAAGCAAGTCAAGGAACGAAGAAAAGTGCTTCCTCCAGTTGCTCGCAAGCATTAGCAATAAGACAGACAGCTCTACACAAACAAGCCCATAGAACCCCCTGAGACCTTCAATTTGAGCCACTCCCGCTACAGACCCGCCAAGTAGACAGCAAATAATCCGAAACCTCTTGAGAGTCTCAAGATTTTCATTGAGATTGATGCGGTCCATCAGTAAGCCACCTACCTCAGAGACTAGAAGCGTTTGGATAAATTCATTCATAGATACAACTAGAAGTATTCAGGCAAGGGGATCGTAATAAATAGCTAAATAAATAGATGCTTCCGTTTTCGGGGAAAACCAGCTGTATAACGTATAGACAGGAGGGCCATCAGTTTACTCAGCATGGTGCGCACTTGTCAAGATTTGCGGGATGCCGTAGCTCTCTGTTTGCAACGGAGCGAATGCGTAATGGTACATCGTAACACACCAAAGCAGTGCCTAGAAGACATAGAGCTAGCCAAGACCCTTCCAGAGTCGTGCGCGGTGCAGGTTTTCCGCTACATGGAATGCAAACGGGGACAAATTGACCGTTCGAAACGATTTAGAGGCAATGGGCCTAAAAGCACCGGCGAATTCAAGGAAGATTTGGATCTTATAGCCCAAGGGAAATTTGATCCTACTGCGGAGGTGAACAAACTCTCTGGGCAGCATGTTGACCCCGTCCCTAGGTAGGAGGGGACTGCACATGCCCTTCTGAGCATAAACTCTGTACATAGACAGCAACGAGAATCTAGGTTAGTATCAGAAAAATTGTTGTTCGGTAAAAGTTCTCATCACGCTTGCATCAGTGTGAGCTGAGTTATATGATTCTTCACTTACCATTTCAGTGTGCAAACTCAGTGCTGAGCTGCTCCACGCGATCAAACAGCACCTGTAGATGCGCAGTTTGGCGCGAGCTCTGATCGCTTTCGTGAAACTGTACAATCTTTGAAACTTGATCGATCTTCGCTTGAATTCGGCCAGATTCTACAAGGGAAGCAACAAGCTCCTCTGCATTAACCTCTCCAACGACAGCTACCACCTGTTGAAGTGTGGCCAATTGGACATTCTCAGAGACATGCGCGACGCAAAAAAGATTAAACTCAGCAAGCTTGCTGGCTACATCAATGTAGCCCGCTGCCTCGAGTGGGATATATTTTTCAACAACAGCGACCGCTGAGCGGTCCAATAACCTTTCACTTGTAATGTGACCGACAACTTCTACGAGCTCTGATGGAATGCCACTACACGATGTGAGAAGGTAGAACTGCTCCCACGGCTCCAAAAGAGCTACTGCAACTCCCGCGGCGGAGTGCTTAGCGGCGAAAAACTGAGTAGCAGCCTCCACGTACTTGTGTTTGGCAAGTTTAACACATCCATTCACCCAAGGAGAAGAGTCTTGACGACTGATCACATTGACGGCTCCCTCAACATCCCCCTTTGCCAGATTGTCCAGCGCCAGTTGGTCGGGTGTCATGAGTCTGAATGCTCGAAGTCCAGCTTCTTTTATGCTTGAATAGCACCCCTTTAGCACCCGAGCTTCCCTCTGCATCTAGGGCTGCAACTAGGTGCATATTCTCGGGAAAAAAGAAAGATAGGTAATGAGTATTTTCTAGAGACCTTTTAGAGGTCGTCTCACTCGGTGACGTACTGATATTCTGGCTGGGCCATATTTTTCCAGCTCTAGTCCGCTACTGGGAGAAGACAAAACTGCCTTCGCTTAAAGTTATAGGCAAGGAAGAGAGACAATTCAGTAGATCGCGCATAGAGAAGCTAGAGTGTTGCCACAGTACAATAAATAATACGTAAAAAGTGTCTACACAGGCATAGTCTTACCTTCAGTAGTTTGGTCACGGATTCGTTTCGCTGCCTCTACAGTCTCGCGAAGCTTTTCGTCGATTTTAAGATTGTTTGAAGCCTCCTGGCGCTCCATTGTGCTCATCAGCTCATCGAAATAAGGTAAAAGCGCTTTATTTTTGGAGATTGCAGCAAACATTACCTGAAAAGTAACCACATCTTTATTGAGAGATTTGTAGAAAGCATAAACTTCATCACCATTACCAGTAGACGCAACTTCTCTTAGCAAAGTATTACCCAATATCTGTCTTGCTTTGCCTTTTGTAGTGCGTTTTGCGTACTCTTCCCGTGCCGCCTGAACAGATGTGGGGGCCGCGGTAGCTACTTCTGCGTAACTATCAACTGGAATACCCCATTTTTTGGTCCAGCTGAGTACCTGCTGTGCATGTGAATCACCTAGATGCTCTTTTGACCACCTTAAAAACTCATTACGAGCTACCACCGCTCTCTTACCAGCCAGGCGAACGACCCAGAGGGCTGGTGTGGGTTTGTTTTGCCTTAGCCAGTAATTCATATCATGCGTAGTCAAAACACCATTTCTGAGTCTCTGAGGGGTTGTCTTGAGCAGCTTGAAAACTAAACCATGCCGCATATCAAATGTGGGTCTGTTACGGCAGAATTCTGCAAGCGGTAATGACATCCAGTCGACGATTTTCTTACGCACTTGCTGGTTTTCGCTGAAATCACGTTTGGGTTTTCCAGCAGGAACTGCCGCGTTTACAAGTTCCGCTAGTCGTGACTTGAGGCGCATTCAGGAGGGAGTGGGTGGCGCTCTCTCCCAGGTGCTTTGGCCGTTAACGCATGTGAACACATGCGTGTCTGGATTTGCCCGAGTAGAGAATCCCCTGCATTTGAATGATATAATTTCAGGAGAATACAGGGAGAAATTGATGTACTTGCGAGACAATCAGGGTTCTCACCGACTTGCACACTCCTGAGATAGCTTGAACTCCTGATCAAGGGGAAGTCACCACCGCGTGGTTCCGGAAGCACTTGGTATTTATCTAAAGATTAATATTCTAGTTTTCAAAAGATACGCGATTTGTAGCATCTGTATCTAAAGCTAGCTCAGCTGGTAGGATCTTTGAACTTAGCAGCTCATGAAACTCTTGAGTCGAATAGTCGACTGAGAGGTTGCCAAGAGAGCTATTCTGGTTTGTCTGCTCAGCCTTTGCTTTACAACGTTCGTCAACAGACTGGGGGTACTTGTTAACGTTCTGCACTGGGCCATCAGCATAGCCTCGTACCATCTTTTGTCTTGATACGAGGATGGGGTACACTGAAATATATACACATGTCTCTCTGCATCTACATGAGCTTATTTAGGCTCCACGGCAGGAGCTTTTTGACGCATAAGCAAGCGAATAGGTAACAAGCGCTGCAGCCACCCACAACTGTCTCACCCATCCTCGTCGCCAGAGGAGTGTGAGTGTGGCTAATTTACCAAGCATTGATTGCTAATCTACCGGGCATTCAGTTTTGTATTATTAATCTGCATAGGTTGCTAGGCGCGCCACCATATTCCATAGCCGCG